>KE504646.1:1623682-1634434 GCA_000441515.1 Elaeis oleifera
CCCCCAACCCACACACACACAAAAAGGAAGAAGCTGACCTAGTTCGCTACTTGGTACTGGGCTTCCCTTTTGTTCTATGATCTTTATCATTTCTAATTTTGCTGATAAGGAGACCTCCTTAAATGCACACACACTCAAGTAAGGCTTGATTTAAGTTTCCTTTGAATATCAAAACAAAGGGAAAAAAAGAAGCTTATGCATATCACGAAATGATTGTTTCAGCATTCTAGTCCTTGGACCACAATATCCATTCCCAGCGGAGGTATAAGATATAATTCAATGAAGATCAGAGTTGGATGCTTACAGGATTGTGGTAGGATACCCGAGGTGAGATGTTTAATATATCTTCATACGCTCCTGATACGCTGAAACTGAATGTGCAGTAATGTCAAAATAAGGCATGAGGCCATGTCAATATTGCAAGCAACAATACCAAGTCTACAGAAAAGAGAATCCAGGAAAACACCTTTGTTTGAAATTTAGTTTACTTCTTTTTTAAAAATAGAAAGAGATTTAAGATACTTTGATTCTGGTGGAGGAAACTTAAAGAATTGGAGTGCTTTCAGAGCAACTTAGCAATGTAGATTCTTGGAAAAATTGCTATTAATTTGCATATTTACAGGAGTTACTAACTTTTACTATCTCTCTCACAATTTGAGAGAGGTATAAAGATACAGAATAAATTTTTTCATTTATGTTTAATGTAAAAGCAAGCTATAAATGAATTAGCCTGAAATAATAGATGGCAGCAGCAGTTGAAATGATAAAATCACATGAACTTAATATACAAGAGACAGGTTACAGAATAACTTTCATGACTCATAATTTAGAAGATATCAATCAATGGAGAGACTGTTTATGGAGAAGCGAGGAAAAGAATGTGAAGTTGATTGAACAAGAACTCTCTGAGTATCTTTCCCAAAGAGAGAAGGCAACACAAATCATACTAAAGCGTTGACAAGCATTCAAGGGCTTGTATTTGTCAACATGACTGGTGGAGATAGACATGCTCATAAGCATGAATATAAGCATTTTACTCTCAATAGAAGTAACATACTTCAAACATCTTTCGATTCTCATGTCTGGTGTCTTACTTAATTCACTTTTGGCAAGCAACTCCAGTAGAATTCCTATACGTGTAGGTGTAAACAGGTGGAGTTTCCCACCTTGCTTTAAAAACTCATAAACATAAATAATCCAAGATCACCCTGAAGCATGGCATATCCAAAGTATTACTGAATGCTACTTTTAAGCTTACATCTACTTCGGAAGAAAGAAAACAACAATCAAAGGCAACATATGTAAACAGAGTCAGATTTTTTGAGAAAACAAGAAATGGCTAACATGCTCGTAAGTCCTATCATCACAAAATTCCTCTTTCTATTGGGAAACCTGCCATGAAAAGGTTAACAACACCATCAGGGCTGGCCAGGTCTTGAGCATGATAGCAATATCCTAACATCCCTCTGGAAATACCTTCTATTTTAGTAGAAAAGCTGGATTTATTTATCAATTTCCATCAGGATCTAACAGATGATAATTACTATGAAGTACATTAAATTTTCTGTTTGCATACGAATATTGAGGGAGATTTAACTGATTATGAAGACTAAAATAAGGTTAAAGTGATATGGATTCCATACAGTGTTTTCTCACCAATAATAAGAGACATGGTGTTATTGTTGCTGTGAATAGCAAACTTTTCTGTCATGGAATTATCCATTTGACACCCAATTCAGTCAGGAAAGCAATTTATCGTTACCAACCGTATAATTATTTTTCAGGAAACTTGATCAAAATTTATCCCTATTAATTACTCAAAAAATGTATGTTCATGAATGTGTAAATTCTATATCTTTATAGAGAATAAAGAACTTGGCAGTATATTTGAGCATGTTGATCAAAATATCTACCTGTGGAAATGCTGCTCTCGGGTGGAAGAACATGACAGGCAATTAATTCCTGGGTTTTCCATGACGTCTTCTCCCATTGAAGTGTCTGGTTTCTTGGTCCTCTGCATGCCTCACTTTCCAAAAACCTGAGAATCCAATCAAAATATGTTAGCCCATGAACTAAAGGAATACAGAATTACCACTAAACCAATAACAGGAATCATTTAGATCAGATTCTCACAAACCCTTGGCTAAATGTAAAAACATAACCCACCAAAAGGAAGAACATGACCATTATAGACAAACCTATGATCCAAGAGAATCCAGGAGATGGAAAATGCCCATGAATCCATTCTGGAACTAATGAGGAAGGAAGAAGAAACCTCACCTAAGAAGTCCAAAGGCTATCCTTAGCCAGCCTTCATGTGAATCTGGGAATAAGCACTTGAAACTCATATAAAGAGCCCCTGTAGCTGCACAAATCTTTCTGGGAAATGAAGGAGCGAACAATGGGCAGGACAAGGTAGAAGACACTTCTGATAGCGATGGGGGAGTTTTAGCTTAGAGTGAGGGAAAAATAATTCTAATATAAATAATATATAGAAACACTGAACAGGCATCCAGGCAACCAAATCTCTAGAAGTGAAGATGACCCACCTAAAAAAAAAAAAGGTCGATTAATAATCGAATTCAGTGGAAGGACTGCTAACAATTCCCATGCCCACATAAAAAAGCTTTAAGTGCGGTCATTAGGTGAGAAACAACCAGTGGTTATGATAAGGACATTGTCACAGCAGAAGAGCAGGTAGTTCTGCTAAGGGCTACCAATGATTAATCTACAAAGAGAACTAAACATACCATCTACTGACCTCCATAAAATGGAAAGTGATGTACTGCAGTTATTTAATTGATAGTGAAGCCATAAGCCCAACAAATCCAATAGCCATGGAATCTTCCAAGGTGACCAAATGGTACTGCTTATGGAAGATGGCATTGGGATAACTTTTCAGCTTTCTCTGAGCTTCTGGTGGCATAGGAGGAAGTGAGAGAAGAGAATAACCATGCCATCTTGGATTTTAATGTAGTTCCGGCTCCCAAGCAAGCTGTCAGCAGTCTAAGCTTTAGATTTTAAGGAAGGTAATAGCTAGGGTGAGGTAATCAGCTGGCGCGTTGCCCTGGCAGATTTATGGTCTTGACAGAACCAGATGCCCCGCAGGAGATACCTTTACCAAAAGTGCTCCTGCCATACATTTTGACTCAGAGGCAGTAGATAGACTGCATATTGTCATATTTGGTGCACAAGTAATTTTTCAGAAAAGATAAGAGAATATCATGCACAACTAATAAGTTTGAATTATATCAAATATTATCTGAAATGAGATTATACACAGTATTGATACAAAAAGAACAAATTATATATATATAATATATTTGCAAAGCTGATACAGAAACAACTTTATGTTGCTCATGAGAGACAACAACATGATGTTGCTGTTCTGATCTCGCTTAATCATGCATGCAATAAGGGAGGATAACATGTTCGAGATCTATAACAGACTTCAAGCTGGTTTGATCTATTAATGAGTCATCGTTGGGTGGTCAACTGAACCTATCAATGGGTCAAATATTGTTGACCTACGCACTAAACCAGCTAGCTTGGTGGGTTTTTAATTCCGACTTGCCGCACCAACTCAGTCACATTTAATTTGGTTGTTTTGTCTTTTATAATTCTTGTCCTCTTTGATATCATAAGTGCATGGATGGAGCTTATTAGACACCATGCATCATAACAACATGATTTTTTAATAAATTGCTCAACAAAACTTTATGCATGCAAGGCTACAATGACAGCTCATATAACCATGCTTTAATGCCAACTTTACCATTAAATCATTATAATAATAATCACAAATATATCACATGGGCCCATAAAGTTTTCTTCTTAAACATTCTCAATATCTTCATAACTTACATTCATTTAGTTAGAACTTGGTAAACTCAGAAAGTCCATTGCAAACTTGCTTATGGCTGATATACATGTACTTTGTTTATGTGTTGTTATATATTATTTAAATTATAAGTTTCTTATATCCCTTAATTAAGTCTCATTGCTAGATGGTGTCCTCAATGTTGGCATATCTCTCGAGACATGTTAGAGAGAGAGAGAGAGAGAGAGAGAGAGAGAGAGATCTTTTTATGTATTTATGCTGCTCCACCAGCTTCCAGGAAGGAAGGCCACAGCCAGACTCATTAATCGGATGGTCCAAGATCCAATGGCATGGGCCATACTAAAATACTCCATGTCTCAAAAATAATTTAATGGAAGCCGAAAGCTATATTTAATTTTAGTTTTACTCGCTTCGAGAGTATGCTCACCGGTTTACCCGGACAAACTTTTACTCATCTGCCGACACAAGAGTACAAGCTAGAATCATGGGAAGGCGTTGCTTTGGTGTTGGATTGCTTCTCCTCCCTCTGCTTAGAGTCACCGCATGGTGAGAGACAGGGCAGGTGTTCGGGTCCGTGAAGGGTACGTTGCATAGGATCCAAGGAAAATCCAAACAAATCACCAAGCAAACAATTCCCTCCCCATTTTGCAGCCAAATCTTGTATAGATTTTTGTCCTCACACCTAACTGGTTAGCCTTAAGAGGACTATGTTTTGGTGGTCCAAAGAAAGCAAGAATTGCTCGTTGGACTCGTTTATTTATGAGATTAAACAGTAATCGTTCCACCTTAGATAAATGTAAGTTTACAAGGGATCAGAATAGTAGCATTATATGCTGCTGCACCTTGATGAATCATCTTAGTCTCCCCATCTTGATTCTATATACCAACCAAGTGTCCTTTGGAATTTATGAGGCCAGCTACTAATCCCTCTTCTGGATGTTATGCAGGAATTGATTTAGAATAACTGGCAGTGATCAATTGGATGTGTTAATGTGGGAATAGGTTCTCACAATCAATATGGGTAAGTCTCACTTAGGTGGATATGAGGCATTGAGAAGCATAGGAACAGAGATATGATGTAAAAGATTGTATTGAAATTTCTATCAAAATCAGGCAAATGGATGTCGCAATGTGCCCAAAGAAGCTAGTAGAAGTTCTACTTTATGCATAATTAGGATAATTTATAGAATCATTTTGGTATTATGCAATAGTGGATGTCCCCCAGTCATGTTGTTTTGTAAAATTTTTTTGTGCATAAAGTTATCTGCTTTATTTTGGATTAGATTTCAACAATTGTTCAGACACCGTTAATTTTGTTGCATAATTTCAGTGCAAAGGAGATCAAGCACAAGTTTATGAAACTGAAGTTGCGAGATCAAAAACTGTTAGCCTAGCTGTTTGGTATGTTCCTTTCCAAGGGAGAGATCCCAAATTCAAACTTGAGATGAATAACCTCTGTTTTCTCAAGCAAAACTAAATTTCAAATTCAGATGCTTAAGCTAGCTTAGCTATCAAAAGAGATATGGTTATTTGTTTAGACTGCTCCACAAGAAATTGTGGTCATGGGATTCTTCTACAACCAATTCTTTTAGTATTCTATGCGCCTGCATCAGGATTGTTTTTTTATTAGTTTTATATGTTGGTTTTGCAGATATTTCTCAAACATTTATCTCCTTTTCATTTGCTGGTATTATTTCTCATGCATTTGTCTTCTCTAATAATGGACTGGTAGGGATCAGCCAAATCCTCCATCCCCTCTCAATGAATCACTTAAAAAATACAAGATCCATTGTACAAGCTTAAACAAAGCATGTACAGGACCAAAATAGGCAAAATACAGCCCTAATTTATATAGAAACACAAGACATATAGTATCCAAAGCACAAAAAAAGGAAAAATAAGGACTAAAACATTGTGCATCCACCTATTAGGATACCATAAACAAGGAAACTATTAAATAGAAAGCATATGTAAGGGAAGTTGAGGGGTTGAGATAGACTTGGGAGAAAAACTCAACAGTACAACATCCATGGGGAAGAAAGAACATGGTTCTACATGATTGAATCTGATATTTCAGATGGCTAAGGAACAAAGAAAAGCAAATTGTGGGGAACGAATTGAGTATCGATGTCGCGATCTAAATTTCCGTACTTACTAACTTTAGCTTTTACTTGTTCTACCTTGGCGGTCATTGATTGGATGGTCCACTGAAGTTTGCTTCACAAAGGACTGATAGCAATGTTGGTGCTTTCGCCAAGGTAAGTTATGAACTCTAAGGATCAAAGAATGAGCTAAATGTGGGGACAAAGGAACCTTCCAGCTCATGGTATTGCTTGAGTTTTACTGTGGTGAAACTGTGAAGGCAGGAGTCTCTGGAAAGGTGGAAAGATAAAGCAATGGAAGTTTGGATTTTAGTCACTTTTGCTGGTCAAGTTTTATCAGCTTTGAACCCTTTGTACTAAAGAGGCTGCTTGCATACTTGGATTCCTTGGAAGGCATTAGGCATATATAATTGGCTTTAAAGGCCATATTCTTGGTGGTCTGCTAGAGGATTGTCTAGGTGATGAACAGAGTATTTATTTCAACAGGTGAATTATAGTAAAGCTGATCCAGTATTAGGGATATAGAAAACTTAGGTATCTTTTCAAAAAGAAAAAAGAGTATGTCGGACCTTAAAGCATAAGATTCTGATTAGTAATGGTAGAATGCAACTCTTGTGATGCATGTTACCGGTCATCAAGAAGTAATTTGATTGATGTGTGTATACATAATCTTTTGACATGTTATTTAGCCATTACAATGCACACGACTTTTAATAGAGCAAGTGGTGGATTGCTGTGATCATGTATAAAAATTGGTGAATGGGATCTCATATATCAACCAAATGTTTGATGATCATTAATTCAAGAGCATATTATTGGATGACTAACGATCCATTCAACACTGAAGCAGTGCAATGTATGGGTATCGATAGAGACATTTAAATAATGGATAATAATTTAATGTATCCTTATGTTTTTTTCTTTTTTTTTTACTTAATGATAAATGTGATCGACAAGAGTAAAAATGAAAGGAGTAACAACTTGATAATTTTTTGATGAAAATAACAACTGATAATCATGATCATTTATTGACAACTTGACACCGCAAAGGATCAACACAAAGGGAAAGTAGAAAATAGAGGAAGAATTAGCAGAAAGGGAAATTGGCATGTAGAGAGGGGTTGAAGGGAATGTAAGAGCACTATCTTCTCGAACTCAACCTGCAAACCAGCCTAGCTAGTTTGAAAATAAGAATATTCATATATTAACAACTACAATTTAGTAGGAAAAATTAAAGATATTCTAATATCAAATTGGTGGATGTCATATAGTATGAGGGATCCTATGAGTTAGGATAAGATTGACAGGGCCACTATATGGGAAAAAAGGAAGAGATGGAATGAAACAATGCAATCACTCCATTAGTGGGGACCTCAAGTATGGAGAACAAGCCTGATATTTTCATCATAACGTAGATCTCTTGTTGATATGATTCTTCTTTATGAGCTATCACATTGACTTGTAGACAAATGCCATGTCATCTGAGCTGCATTACGTGAGTACAATAATGCAAAGATTTCGAACTTTTATGAACCAAAAAAGGTTCAGAAGGTTCAAATGTACCTACTGATAGAAGTGTTATTCTTCTAGTTGCATCAAATGCCAAGATATATTCCACTTAAGGATTGGAAGGGTTCAGAAATATCAGAAAAGTGTTAACTTCGATAAATGTAGAATATAAAGAATTAAAAAATAGTAATATTTGAGTGGTCTATTGCCTACATTGCACAATTTTTTCCTATTCCATAGACGAAGTAGAGATTTTTATTACAGGTTGAGTTATTAGCAGATTGCATCTTACATTTTTTGTAAATTAAATATTGAGTTGGTCAAGAATGGATACGCATGCATCGATCCAGATTAAATTAAATGGTACTCCAATCTGTGATTCTGAAATTGAGGACCTAACAACCATGTACGTCCCATGGACTCAGTACTTTGGTTTAACGCAAAAAACACACGAGTAGTTTTCATTGCATGAGGATTACATCATCTAATATTTATTGTGAAATATGATTATTTATAGAAGACCCTACTGAACCAAAGGATGGTATTGCCTTGTTAGTTCAACAATCAATTCAAGTCCTCTACACCCACGCATGGCAATTATTTCAGATATACTTCTATACGTAGTCTTCATAATTACATAAATTATGGGACAAGATAGTATTCTTAAACGAAGCTCGAATAGCGATGGTCATGGGAAGCTGATGAATGGTATAGTAAGTTTACATGTTGACTGTCATATTTATTATGGTTTTGGGTTTGGTAGTTTACCTTGGAGGTTTAAACATAAGGTACAAGAAGAGATCGAAGATTTGGTTAAGCACACTTGTATTAAAAACTATCATCATTCTTCTAGATTTTTCAACTTGTTCCCCTTCTTTATGCCCTTTTCTCCCTTCTCAAATATATTTTATACCTTTCCTCTCAACTAATTATCACTTGATGTTTCTAAGTCAGCAATAATCCTATCATAAACAAGAAGGGGTTTCAATTGCACGATGCTAGGTTGCCAATTATTATATATCCTTAACCAAATCACTCTCAAAACTACGGCTTGACAATAAGAAAGCAAACCTTGTAACTTTTTCTTAAAAAAATGGAATGGCTTTCTGCATGGTTGACCCAGTTGCAATACTAAATCATCGAGTCCAGTAAGGATGAAGGTTTTATAAGATAATGTTACTAAGGGATATAGATGCATTGAAAAGGGTCCGGATTGTATCTTCAATGCGAAAAAATGATTTACCTTTTTCATAATATGCACCATTGAATCTCACATAACCGTTATAAGATCTATGCAGATAGATAAAAGAGAGAGTTCGAAATGCTTTGAGATCTCCGTGATGCATAATCTAATGGTTAGCGTCGCAAAAAGAAGATCAACCATTCTTCTGCATGAAAGATACAACTGAACCCACATTCAAAAATGCTTAGAACCATTAATATAGAGGAAGAAATTAGCTTGGAATGGGTTCTACGTAACTTGGTTACTTGGTTGCAAAACTGACCCAATGTGGATCAGCTCACACGTGTGAGGTTCTTGCCAAGAATGATGAGTTGTAAGTACAGGCAGCCCTCTTTGTAATTGTAATATAGAATCTGTCTTTCATTTTCTCATTGGATGTATATTCATTGGGAGTATCTTTTGAAATCTTATCTAAATATTGGAAGATGACCATCTAATCTTCACTCTATATGGATGTCTTAAACGAAAAAGCATATTCAACCAACCTTAAAAGAGCATGGGACCAATTATTAATGTCTATGTTTTGGCATATTTGGCTCGAGAGGAACAAAAGAATCTTTCTTCAATATTGACAAGCCTTCTCCCACTCAATTTACTTAGTTTAAAGTAAGTATATATACAAAGGAAAAAAATATAAAGAGATACATTAGAAGAGAAAAAGGTTCCAGGATGAATCTAAAGACAATTCACAAGTCTAAATATGATGATATTTTCAATCATTTTCTCTGGCACCCGGAGTTCTACATAGATGAAAAGAGTAGAGGGTCCTTTGAAGAACTGAAAAAATGGAATAAACCCATTTCATCAAAAAAAAAAAAAGATCGGCCACTTGGAATATAACCCAATGATCTAGGTTTCAGGTTTTCCAATGAAACTGAGCTTGACCCATGATAAGTTTCAGGTCAATGAAACCCATCAACTAACTGATTTTTTTGGTAGAACCATCAACTGACTGATTTCACCTAGGTCTGAAACATACATCTCTAGCGGGCGTGCACAGGATATGAGTCAGATTTTATTCCAAGTTGATCCATCAAATCTGCATCACCTAGATGACATGATGGAATATTTATCATAGTTTACCACTTGTTTAGTCTATGAAAGTTGGTCCCGAGAAGCAGGTCTTGCTGTAATACTGTAGTTAGGTTGCTCCATATTGGTTTATTACATAAAAAAGCTCTAATCCTCTATAACTAGGTTGCCAGAGTGTGGTTTTGGCACAACAGTATGATTGTTCTATTACGAATTAGGTATTATGGGTTTGAAATATTGAAACAACCTCCATACAAGACAAGGTTATGCATATTTTGACCCTCTCTAGACCCGGCAGCGATGGAAGCCTTGTGCATTGGACATCCTTTTCAAGGATGCCACTTCAGTGATGGCATACCATTCTATCAAATGATGGCCTAATATACTCCCTAGCTAAGTGTAGCACTTTTACTAGTCTAATGAATCTTTTGTTGCATGTCATCAATCTAAATTTAGCGATAGAATTATTGGCAAATCACTTGTACGTTAAGCTATTCATTGATATGCTACCTCCTCATCTTGAGCCCAATTGATCGTGAACAATGTTGTATTAGGCCACTAACATGTCATTTAGTCCTTCATTCTGTCGCGCCCCGAATCCAACACTCGGGTCGGATACGTGATGGCCGCACACTCCTTAGAGCAAGCCCTAAAGAATATGCAAGATCAAATTAAATTATTACAACCTTAACATCCATAATAATTTATTTCAACAATAATTCGTAAAATCTTACATAATTACAAATTAAATTCTTCAATCCTCTGATTAGGTACTATGACACTCTATCTATCCATTTGCTCACCCGTAAATCCAAGCCATAGCCAATCATAAACATCCTGTATCTTTGAGAAGAAAAAGAAAGATGAAGGGGTGTGAGCTTTACAGCCCAGTAAGAATTTCCATATCACACTGATATAGTAATATAATCTAAAAATAAGGATAAGCAATAAAATATAAAATCTCATATTCAATGTCCAGAATAATGCAAACATCCATAAATTTTCTGTCTTGTTAAAATAGATGC
>KE504646.1:1647517-1659749 GCA_000441515.1 Elaeis oleifera
ACTAACTAACTAACAACTACTTACTTATATATATATATATATATATATATATATATATATATATATATACAGTTGGCAGCAACACCTGAACATGCTCTGGTAGTCACATATAACATTTTACCAATATTTTGTCATTTTAATGGAAGCTGGAAAAAAAGGAAAAGTTGAAAATTTCAGATACCAATATAGTACAAGATTAACTCCGCAAATCAACCCAACCATCTGGCCAATATAGCGTGCACAAAGTATGCTTACAGACCTACGTTCTTAAGAGAAAAATACTCAACTGCTGCCCGGTGCTTCCCACGGGGTTTATCATATGAAACGACTCCGAGTCCATCGAGCCAACGACTCGCTTAAAACTCGCCCTCAGGAACATGAGGTCCCCGTCGCCGGACTTGGACTCGCCGGGAGAACTCCGGCGCCCACCGATATCGACTGCATGAGCTTAAATACCGCCGCATCCCCTCGCTCATCTGCCGCCGGACGGCGAAGCCCATCTTCCGGCCGTTGCAGTACATCGACCACGCCGACACGCCGAAGAGCGAGGCGGAGCGGGCGCGAGCCCGGTCGCACTCGAGCGCGATGCGGAGCAGGCCGTGCTGCATCTCCCGGGCGAGGTAGGCGGTGGGACGGCGAATTCGAGGAGGAGGAGTGGGGCGGCGGCGCGGGAGGAGGAGGAGGAGTCATCGTGGAGGCAGAAGCTGACGCGGCCACGGCGGTAGCCGAAGAAGGTACCGGTGACGGTGGTGGTGGAGGAGGCGGTGTCGGAGGAGTCGTCGGCGGCGGGCTGGAAGCCGCAGCATGGGACCATGCACTCGACGAGGGAGCGGAAGGAGCGGCGGAAGCGGACGTCCTTGGTGCAGTCGACGGCGGTCGACGTGTCGATGATGCCGAGGGGCCGCCGTGGCTGCCCAAGTCTATCATTCTCATCTTGTTTGATGGATTGCTTATTTGAGCAACAGAGAAAAAGAAGAGGGAGAGAGGGAGGGAGTAAATAGGAGGGATGGATGGGTTTTAATTATGTTATCACCTTTGAGGCTTAGAGAAGAGGAGTTATAGGAGGGGAGGTGGTGAGGTGGGGAGGTGGGGAGGGGTTTAAATAGGAGGAAGGAAGGAAGAAGAATAAGAATAAGTAGGGGTTGGAAGAGAAAGAAAGGAGTGGAGGGAGTGGGGATTTTGGGGTGGGCGTAGTGTGGGCCGGGAAATCATGGAGGAAACGGGGGGACAATAATTCTGCCCACGAGGGTGGGGTAGGAGGCGCGTGCGTGGCGGTGGCGGGGGCACGGACTCGAACAAATTAAAGCCGTTCATAATGCCGTGTTTTCTTGGAAAAGATCTCTGAACATATGTGTATATATATATATATATATATAGTAGAAGTAGATATTAATTATTTCATGAGCCAGAATAATTGATGATTTAGAGAAAATTTATCAAGAGATGGATATTAAAAGTAGTGTTGTTATTTTTGACAATTTTCTATGGTGATCTAAAATGTGGTACAAAATAAGTTGTCGTGATTTAAAAGAGCTCCCGGAATCATTTGAGAATTATTGAACAATGCATAAAATATCAAGTCTTGTCGTGCGCACATCCCCGCTATGCTTGTTCTTGGAGGAGATCTAAGATTCAAATCTTGGATATGTGTTGAAAACTTAAAATTGATACATCCTTTTACTAACAACTAACAACTCAAGCTTTGGAGAGCATGTTGTAAGTCATATGGTATCAAAGTTAACAAATATTTATTCAAATTCTATTTAAATTATTTTTTTGAGTTCATTAGTTAGGATAGGAAAATGCTTCAGGGTATATGAAAAATTGATCTATCCCACCACTACGAATTTAGCATCTCCGTCGTTCATCAACTCCTTGTATTTGGTAACAGATCTAATAAATTACGCTGCAAGTCCACATAACAAGAGCCTGTAGCATTACTCATCAAGATTTATATGATCCAAGATTTTACATTATAAAAAGCTTGACTTGTAACGGATCAAGGCTACTCCTAATAACCATACTCCTCTATCCAGTAAGTATAAGTTCTTTTTCGAATCTTGGTTAGTGCATCTCCATGTATTATAGTATGGGTGAGCTTTCCTTGTTTCTTAAAAAAGAGGGGCAAAAAAAAAAAGCTTAGCTTAAGTGGAATCTTTCACCTTTTAGAGAAAGATTCTCTCGTGCTGACACAAAATATTGGTTTGATTTCTTCTCTGATTTTCACTAGATTTTAACCACTTCTAGTTCAAAAAAATATTATTCGATATTTCATTAGATATATATTTATTTTAACTAATACTATTTCTTATCAAATAAGTAATAATAGCCGTTATAATTTATATGTTAGCAATCTTAGCTCATTTTCAAGGGAAAACACTCCAAGACTAAACTGGTTAGACAACACCCCCGTTATTGGTGGCTGCCGAGGGGGGTATTGGTGGTGCTGAAACTTGGGAAAAGAAGGGTGGGAAGGGTGAAGAAAGGTCCAGCTGTTGATGAGATGAAGAAGAATTTATTGGAAAGGGAGGTGGTAGAAGTAAAATACCGCAGAATTGTGTAGGCTTCTTTATAGGCAACTCTGTTCCCACGAGCATGTGGGCAAACGATGGAATGCAACAGGTCATAGGCTATGAGAAAGAAAATGGAAAAGGTCATCTCCCATTTCTTAGCCCTAATAAAATGTGGTTAAGTGGTCTAGAAACAATTTTATTTCCTATTACTTAATTTTATTATTTTATTGGTAGTGTATCTCAGTTGCCCTATATTTTTAATCTCACATTTCAATTTTTATTTATTTATTTTATTTTAGATGTCAAGATGGGAATTCCTATAACATTTATTCAAATTAAATTTTTGAATCATTTTAGTTAAATATTCATTAGTAGAAATTTATAAAAATTTATCTCTAGTTACATTCTATCTAAAGCCCTTGCAAGTTATTGATTATATGCGAATAACTATTTTTGGTCCTATCTATTTTTTGTCACTTTACCTTTGAATAACAATTAATGTTTAGTGGTTGCATGTAACAAACTTTAATCATGCATAGTCTCGGGTTTACAAAAAATTTCATGCAAAGTCTCGTTATTCGCCATTTGGCACCCCAAGTTATTATTGTGGCTTAATGATTTGTAATGCATGGAAATGATTATTGGTAGTGGATCTCAGCTGCCTCACTGTCACATGTCGGTGGATAGTCTTCGTACCTTCAACTAGCTTGCCGTAATTGATCTAAATACAAAACAAGGGTACCTATCAAATATTTCGAGGCCTAAATGGTTTGCAATTGATTCATACCATCAAACTATAAGATGAGGAGCGGTAGGTAGCTAGGTAAATGGATGATTAACACAAATAATTTTCTTCTTAACTTAAAAGCACCAATAATATTTAACCTATCATTGATTAGTGAAAACAGAATTGTTGCAAGCTAGTTTAAAAATCGCCTCACAAAAATTATTATGGAATAGAGATAGAACCAACTATTAACCACCAAGGCACCATTTCATTTGCATATAACCTAAATAAGCATATTAGGTTCATTGATTTAGTTTCATTCATCTAAACAATGCTTTTGACATGAATGGTCATTTTTGTAATTTCAAAACGACTGAAAACTATTTTTCTCAGGTACTCATTTGTGTGGCAAAAAATATTCAGCCATGATCCTCTACGCATTACAGAATATTGTGAATCCTGATTAACAACCATCAGAAGATAGAAGGCTATCAAATAAAGCATGCCGTGATGATACAATATGCACTCCTAGACTGCCTTATTTGATAGTTATCTATCTATAGCTGCACAAATATTTTGTTGTACCATGCGTACACCGCAGAGAATCCATGCTTAAAAATATTCTCCATTTTTAATTCAAATATTCTTTACAAGCTTATGTGCAAACAAACGAAGCCTAAAATGGTGTGACCTTACATGAACGGTGCTCGTCTACGTGTGGGACTCCAGCTTTCGATCCAGCATCATTTCTTGACCTCCTAAATAAAAAAGAAAAGGCATGCATGCATGAACAATGATGGAGGGGACCAATTCAGGCGTGACCGCTGCATGTTCCGACGAGCTTTGGGTCAAAGACTGCAACCTCTATGGCGCAACGAAACAAGTTGATGAAGAAAAGGCTTGTGGTCCTCTCTCTCTGGCTCGTGACATGGGCCTTAGGTCACACATGCAACATAGCTATCTTGGGGTCCATTTCCACACCCCTGTTCCTCATGAAGTGTCTCAATTCCATTCTAGGCACATAAGTTTGTAGATACTTATGGTGGATCTTTTTACCGCCCACTTCCTTGGATTCCCATAATTCCATTCCTCTCTTTGCAAATAAACTTCTATGTATGGAGAGTTGGGGTCTAACATGGACTCCAACCACCTATATTAATGGAAGAAGTTTAACTCCACCATCAAGAGAGCATGGAGTTGAAGGCAATGCAATTTAAGAACCAACAATTCAAGGAACTAAATGATGCAAGAATTTCCCATGCCACAGCAGCTAGGTTGTAGCCAAACTTGGCAGGACAAGTACAGATAGAAAGAAAAGGTTTATGTAGTAGATAAGAGATCAAGGCAAATATGTGGTGCCGATCATAGGATTGGACTCGACATTTTCCAGTAAGTTTTTTGCCCCTTGAGACATTGTCTTATTTTACTCGGAAAAAAGGAACAAATTGTCTTCTACTTTTCGAAATGGAAAAAAAAATTGTTCATGATATTCTGGAAGAAAGAAGCCAAAGAATTATGGACTTGGCAATGCAAAGCAAACAGTGTTGCTCTCAGATGGTGAACACTCAGTGGGCCATTACCAAAATCATTGCATGAGTGGTCCTGCAAATGGGTCTAGTTTTAAGCTCATGAGATTTTCAGATATATTTGTCTTTGGTCCACATGATTAATTGCCGTCGAATCATAATCGAATGAACGTGATCACTGAGATCAGATACTGATGGATGCTGTGAATGTTGCTCGGTTAACATCATCCAGATGGGAACCTATAGCCATCAGTTCACGTGGAAAGGGATGTATCATGCCCCCATGACTGTGAAATTATTCCTATAGTGATTGAGTGGCTGGTGTCTGGTATTCCATCAACTTCATCAAGTTTAATTTGTCATCTAACGATCATCAATGCCGACGATAACATACATTTGTTCAACCCTTGATGCTTCAAGAACGATCTATGAATCGGCCATGTGTAGAACTTATCTTTTCCTGGCCTTACATGGTCTTTCTTCTTTCATGGAATCAATTCATTAAGACTAGTGCTAGTTAAAGGCTCATGCAAATTAGTGGTGTTAGGAAATTGTTAATTATCTTGGAAACTTATTTTATTGCCGCACCTCTTTGGGGAATTTCAAAGGCAACTAGCAAATGTGTGCTGCCTAACAAAGAATTTTCGGGCCTTAGTCTGGGGACTCGATTGCCTTGCAGTAAGATATTGGTAATAGTTCTGTTGTGCTAGAAGAGGGCATGCATAAACAGTTATATGTGACTAGCTTAGCACAATAGGAATATTGTTATTCTTTCATATAAATAATTTATGCCACCACTCAGATCTCTCTTTCATGAAAGGGCCCAAGGCCAAAAAATGCGCTTTCCATCAGAGAAAAGGCTCTTTCTTCACCCACTACTTCAGAAAGAACAAACTAGAGGGATCTCAATCTCCATTCACTTTTATAAAAGCAGGCTCTCATCTTTTAAATGCCCTCTGTTATAAGAAATGTTTTCCTCATACAAGTTTGTTGGATGCAATCATGTCATGTCCCAATGGGAAAGGATCGGGTGAGGAGAGGAGAATGAAGAGGCTCACAAGGGAATTGAGTGTGTTGTCATGATGGTGGGTGAAGGCACTGAGTTCTTTTGTCATTTTTATCACCATCCATGAGAAATCTAGTTGTAGAGCACCTTTGCTTGGAAGAGGAAGCATTTGTGTGGTGGCATTAGGAATCAAATTTTATTAAACAGAATTAACTAATGCTCAATTATGCTTTGATTCTCTAATGATTTGTGTGAGATCTAAAGCAAGCAGCACCTTCCAGAAATAGTTGCACCATTCTTCGGTTCTGATCCATTTTCCTGCATCATCGTTTGTTAAAATGTATAGTTCCCACTTAATCACACTTCTTTAGTGGACTTCTTTTATGCTACCTTTGACTTGATTAGGCTAGGATGGTACTTGCTATTATGTAGCAAGTTAGCTAATTTGGAGCAGGCATGGTGGACCACAGCGCACAACCCTTCTGCTTTTATGATGCTGATGGTCTGAAGTTAGCTTGCTAATTACTCATCTTCTTTGATGTCTCAAAAGCATTTTCTTTATAGAGCTGTTGAGTTACAGTTACTCCGATCCTTGATTACTGTTCTTGGCTTTCCATTTTATATCTTTCTTATGGAGCTTTAAGGTTCTGATGGCGTCTTCACTTAATATGGAGAAACACCTCTTGGTGCCTGTGGCACTGTGGATAAGTGTGGATGTTATGTTCTTGGATCTGAGCAGTATATGACATGACTATGAAGCAGGTAATAGACAAGGCAGAACCTATTGGAAGCTGTATCATGTCAGTTTTAGCCTATGGACCCTGGTGGTCTGGAAAAAGCAGCCATGAGAATAATGTGCTCCATCTAGCCATGAGAGCAATGATGGTCTGAAAAGGGCAGTCATTATATATATACACATACACATACATGCATATGTATGTGTGTGTGTGTGTGTGTTACCACTATGGTTTCCAAAAGTTTGAAAAAAGCAAGATATGGTTCATCTCTGGGCGCTGCCAGTTTCTTTTCATTCACTGGAAGAACTGAAAAGGCTAACCAAAAGCCAATTATTCATTCCTTTTGCATCGATGTCATGGCCTTCAGAACAGAAGTATCATTTCAATCTTTCTTAGGCTTTTTTGTGCTTTGATATAAGATAAAGACTGTGGCAGGGTCACAAGGTATGAACAAGCTAGGCAAAACATTTTGCAGTGCTTTGTCGTGTCTATTTGCACCTGTTTAGCTGGGAAAGTAGGCGTGAGAACTCCATGCTGGAATACAAGAGTTTGGACAAATAAAGGCCTATGAGCAATGTCCTCAACCCTCTGATGAATACGTGGTTCTTATAATCCCTCTATGTGTGGAACATGATGTCCATACCTTAACAACTAGCCCATTTATCAAGCAATCAAGTGAGCTTTTTGCTTCTCGGTTTGAGCTTCCTTTTAAGTCATTGGCTGTCAGCTAATGCAACTTTTTACCAATTGCTAGTTAGATATAAACAGAGATGTTCATCCATTGATCATCAAATGTTCCGGCATTGATGAAGTATGCGAGCATGTTTAGTTTGTATACAACCCATGGTTAAAGATGAAACTATTGGCACATCCATGAAGATCTATATGGGTGTGTTTAGTTCTACATCAGTTATGCACTGGATAAATCCTGGATGCTTATATAGGATTAAAAAATTCAAATAATATCTTTCACCTAATCATTTTGCATGAGGTCCTAGGTTATTATGACATTCATAGAATTGTTTTGCACATACGTGAGCCTATTACGTTCTCGGAAATATGGCTCGAACAAGAAATAGCAACGCTAGGCCGGCCCTGCAAAAAGTTTAATACTAATATCTCTGTAAAATATGCTAACTCGGTCCTCTGTAATTTCATTTAGTGCAGGCAAAAGTAAATCCATCACCTCTCAATCCTATTGACGCAGCACCGCAACGCACTAACGAACAAACTCACAGTCCCTAACAGATTGGGCTCTAAAAAGTTTGTTCGACTTTATAACCTTCGTCTGTTTATCTATTCTGTCCAATAGTCCCTCACAAACAGTGTCAGCAGTTTTGGACTCCTAACAAACACACTAACAGTCCGTTCAATGCCGGATGTGATTGTTCCCATTACCTCCCTTCCAAAAGGGTGTTTTGGGCACTGCCTTTCCATCCCATGCCATTGTATGGTATTAGAGGCAACAACTACATAGCACCCGATCTCCCTCTCCACCATGGCTCTCGTTTCCTGCCAAACCCTTACTATCACTACACCTGCTACCACCATCCTCCACTTCCCACTACTAAAACTCACAAGAGACAACTATCTCTGATAGAAACCCAATACCTTCAGTTGGTCCAGAGTCACAATCTGCTCGGCTTGATTGATGGGACAGAGCCTTGTCGTCTAGTAACAATCTCAGTTGCTATGTAAGCCATCTAGGTGACGGCTCTAAGGCACCTCCTGTTATTTTTGCAACTCCCAACTCGGCTTATGTTGCGTCGGTGAAGAAGGACCAACAGACCCTTGACTGGCTCGTCTCCTTCATTAGCGAGTCTATGCTCCTCCTGGTGGTGGGCCTCACCTCTTTTTCTGTTGTCTGGGTTGCCTGTGAATGCACCTTTGCTTCGTATTTGTGTGCGAGGGTCCTACAGCTACACCACCAACTCCATGAGATCCACAAAGGCTCCTCTTTCTTTGAGTATATTCAGTAGATCAAAGCAGTTTCTGACTCCCTTGTTGCCATCGATAAGCCTCTCAACAATATCAATCTCATCATGTAGGTTCTCACCGATTTGGACTCTTCCTTTAATGCTTTCATTCCATCCATTACCACAAATCTCACTAATTATAGCCTTGAAGACCTGCATGCCCTCTTGCTGGCTCATGAGACCTTTATGCAAACCCAAGGAACGCTTGCTGCTTTGACCCAACGCATTTTTTCGCTGCTAATCAAGCTGTGCGTTGCACCAACTCTGCCCCTCAGCAATCCATGCAGCCTAGGCTTTGCAGCACCTTCCTCGGGTAGACATGGAGGCCGTGGCAGTGGTCGTGGCCGTGGCTGCGGTGGATGGCAGCAACGCCCATCGAAGTGCCAGATTGTCATCAGGTTGGGTATCACGCTCCTGAGTGCCCCCATCGCTTTGATGCCAACATCACCGTGGTGGTACTGCCAGCTGCCAACAAGCACACTACAGCAGCGTACACTGCTCATGCACCAACTAATCAGGGCAATAACAAAGAGGACATCTCTATCTGCTTCCCAATTTTTGGAGCAACTCATCATGTCACTTCGGACTACTACCAACTGATTGATGCGATTTTCTATATCGGTGCTGATCAGGTGGCTGTTAGAAATGGTGCAGGTTTGTGCATTAGACACATTAGCTCCACTATTATCCAACTCCTTCTCGTTCCTTTCATCTTAAGAATGTTCTTCATGTACCTTCGATTATATGTAACCTCCTTTCAGTGCATCAATTCACCAAAGACAACAATGTTTTCATTGAGTTTCACCCTTTCACCTTGTTCGTGAAGGACTAAGCCAGTCGGCAGGTACTGTTCTATGGGCAGCTTAGAAATAGACTCTACCATTTTTTACTTCAATAAGAAGACACCTCCTTGTGTGCTAGTTGGAGAATGAGCATCCTTGTCACTTTGGCATGACCGCCTTGGTCACCTGGCATCGAGCACTGTTTTGCTTATCCTATCTAGGCACCATTTTTTAGTTGTAAATAAACTCTTAGTCATCTATGTACTACTTGCCATGAGTCTAAAAGCCATAGGCAGCCATTCCCTTCCTCTCCCTCAATTTTCAGTGCTCCACTTGATTTAATTTTTTTGGATGTTTGGAGGCCATCTGGTCATCTCGAGCGATGGCTATTGGTATATGTAACTGTTATTGATGATTATAATAAGTTTACATGGATTTTCTCTTTAAAGTAAAAATCTAATGTTCTTGACACCTTCATTCGCTTTCAAAAGCATGTTGAATGTTTGTTCAATCGAAAGGTGAAACAACTCCATTTCGATTGGGGAGGAGAGTACCGAAGTCTCTCTTGGTACCTAGATTCCATTGACATTTCTCATCGTTTTTTGTACCCACAGACACCATAGCAAAATGGTACTACCAAACGTAAATACCATCATGTGGTAGAAATAGCTCTCTCCTTAATGAGCAAAGCTAGTGTTCCACATGAGTATTGAGACGAAACGGTCACCACTACAGTCTACTTAATAAACCGCCTCTCCACACCCTTGTTATCCAACATTTCACTTTATTAAAACTCTTTGGTACTCCATCCAACTATGCCTCTCTCCACATCTTTGGCTATGTATGCTATCTATATCTCCATCCCTACTCCACAATAACTTAACCCACTCTCTCTTGTGTATCTTCTTAGGATATAGTGGCTGTCATTGTGCCTATTGTTGCATGCATCTTCCAACAAGCTGCATCTACATAACACATGACGTCATCTTTGATGAGCATCATTTTCCTTCAAGAAGACACTAATGATGGTGCTCAAGGCATAATGCATTCTATGATTTGGTACAGCCTGCAGGTTCCTCCTTCGATAGAGGCCCCTGGCTCAGATGCTCCATCGCCACCACCTACCCCGACCATCACATGCTTGCTGCATCAGATGGCTTTGATGACCCACTATCCAATGTGTCAAGTACACCATCCCTGAAGCCTAGCTGTAGTGCGGGACAATAGCTGCTGTTGAGATAGTAGAACGGCCCACTTCCACAACACCTAAGAACCAGCCCAGTGCTGCACCACTGGATGCACAGCCGCGCCATTCCATGATCACTCAATCCAGGGATGGGATCCGTATGGTATGAGTGATCTCAGATGCTGCTCCAATCGCTGATAGATGGCATCCTCTTCCTTGTGTTCTCTCTGTTACTGTTCAATTACCCACGAAACCCACTTGTTTTCACAAGCAGCAAAGACCCTCACTAGTGCGCTGCTATGTGTGCCGAGTTCAATACCTTTCTCCAAAATGATACTTGGGACTTAATTCCCCAACGTCTAGACATGAATATTATAGACTGTAAATGGATCTTCAAACTGAAGCAGCGATCAGATGCCTCGATAGAGCACTATAAAATCTGATTAGCTACTAAAGGCTTCTGACAATAATAGGATGTCGATTTTATCAAAACTTTAGCCCTGTAGTCAAAAGCACAACAATCTGATTGCTCTTTGCCCTTGCCATCTCCTCTGGATGGTCTCTATGTCAAATAGATGACTCGAATGCATTCTTACATGGTGAGCTAAATGAGACCATCTATACGAAACAAGCACCAGGGTTCCAGCATCCGTACCTTTCTACTCATATCTGCCAACTGAAGAAGTCCCTCTACGGATTGTGCCAAGCTCTGAGAGCATGGTTCCATCGGCTGGGGTTTTCTTGGTGCAGCATGATTTTTTGATTCATGAACAGATATTTTCTTGTTCTTCCGTCACAGTGATGTAGACTCCATTTATATTTTAATTTATGTTGATGATATCATTATAATTGGAGGAGATGCCGCTGGTATATTTATTGTTCTGTAATTTTTCTAGTAAGAATTTACTGTTAGAGACTTTGGACAGGCCCATTATTTCTAGGCTTGAAACTTACCTACGGTGCACTGGACTGTTACCTCTCCTAACAGAAGTATATTCTTGATGTCCTGCAACAGGTCAATATGAGTGAAGCCAAATCGATCTCAAACCCTATGGCCTTTGATGCAGAGCTTTCCTCTCCATCTCCGGCACTACAAGATTCATCTTTGTACAGGAGTCTGGTAGGGTGCTGCAATATGTTATCCTCTCGCACCTAGATGTTACATTTGCAGTCAATAAGGTGTGCCAATACATGCACAATCTTACAAAGGCTCACTGGTCTGCTATAAAATGCATCTTGAGATACCTAAAGGGGACCTCGCACTATAGTTTATGGTTCCATCATGACTCACCTTGGGTTCCACAGGTATTTAGCAATGCTGACTAGGCCAGCTTTTGGTTGATCATAAATTAACTAGCTGTTATGCCATATGCCTCGATAAGAATTTGATCTCTTGGAGTGCAAAAAAACATGCTACAGTTGTCTGCACTATAAGAAAACAGCCTTTTTGCAACGAAATTATTTGCAATGAAAATATTTCATCCCTAATACTACTATTTACGATGACAAAAATATTCATCGTAAATAATTTACTATTTATGGTGAAAATAATTTTTATCATAAATAGTCGCGTATCAGCGATGGAAAATTTTTTTCGTAGTAAATACTTATTATTTACGATGAATATTTTCATCGTAAATAATGTGTCATTTATTTTAATTTAATTTTTAAATATTAGTAATAAAAATATTTTCATCATAAATAATTAAGTATTTATGAAAATTTTTTTTTCATTGCCAATAAATTATTTGAAATGCAAATATTATCATCATCAATATT
>KE504646.1:1670682-1694835 GCA_000441515.1 Elaeis oleifera
AAACAAAATAGACCAATAAACCCAAAAAAAAAAAAAATAACCTAAATTTAACGAATTTAAAAAAAGGAAAACCTATTTTAACAAGTCTAATTCATTCACCAAGCTCATCTATGCATGGTCCTAAGCCTCATTCAAGTAACCAACGACCCACCAATTTAACCGTAAAAAGCACTCATCCCTGTCTTCTTTTTTGATTCAGAATTCCCATGACTGAATTCATCAAATTTCTCCCACCTAAAAATCTTCTCTTCTCCTTCAGACGCTCCACCGACCACCTCAACCGGCATAACTTGATCAATCATCCGCCGCCCATGGCCTCTCTTCTCCTCCGCCGCTGCCAACGCCGAACTAGCCTTGACTGCGAGCGCCGCCATTTCCGAACCCATCAGCCTGTGCTGGAGCTTCTCAACCGGAAGCATGAAATACAACTGACCGAGCTCAAGCGACTGGTTCGAACCCAACGACGGGATATCGGCATCGATGTAGAGCTCATCAGAGCTGCAGAGAAAACAGGAGGGGTGGAGGGATCCGAGGACCTCATACACCTTAACAGCAGTAGAGTGCTCTCTCAGAGAGCCATCCATGCAGACAACTCTGGCCGTGGGAGGCTGAACCCAATTGGTGGTGGTAGTGCAGGAGAAGCAAGACCCCATGTACATATGATCCAAAGGAAAAGCTAGCTAGTATGCTTATGTTTAAAGATTAGAGAAGAGGTAGCTTTCACTTATATAACGAGGGGGCTGCCGAGGAACCATGAAGGTGAGGAGGGCGAAGACGTGACTAAAATGCTTACGAAAAAATAGAGGAACGTGAAAACAATGGAATGTTTGGGTTATGGGTGACGAATAGGATTAGGTCTGCTTGCTCCTGGGGTAACGGAAGATACATGAGAAAATATTGATTGCAACGGTGGTATCATATCAACTTTATTGCAATTCAACGACAGCACCTGCATTTCATCTGAGTATCATATATTTTATCAATTTTTATAAATAATATCTTATATTAGATATTTATTTTAATTTTAATTGAATTGTGATAATTTTAATGTGGTATCACCGTTGCAATGAATATTTTTTAAAATATATGACCAGGTGTACGATTGTGTCGGGTCACACCAAAATTATGCCGGGTTCCACTCCGTCCATTTTCACTGGTCCGTTATTTGGACTGCGGGTGGTCCTCCTCCTAGACTTTCTTCTAACGGTGGGTGTGTCGTGTGCAATGAGGTCAAGTGCGACCACTAGGAGTTTTATGATGCGGAGCTTGGCGTACGGCCAAGTTCCGGTGTAGCCTATCAATGGTTTCACTCGGTCGCGACCCAAATTTTGACTGACCGTACGTTTCGGCGGTGCCCACGGTTTCAATCCTGCTCGCAGAGGACTCTGGGATCTTAGTGCGCTATGGTCAACCATGTGGCCGGACAGGAGACAGCGTTTCTTGGACGTAACGTCAGGTCCCGTTGTTGCATGATTTCCAGCTCGTGCGCATGAACTTAGATGAAGTACCATAAAAAATGAGTGAATAATTAGTACTGATCAAAAGTCGCCATCCATCCGCAGCCCGTTGCTTGGAAAATTATATCTGTGGGCGCTAAACTCCTGTCTGAGTATGATGATCCAGAGAACGCTGATCAATTCATAGAAAGTTTCTGGTCTGTACAGAAAAGGAAAGAAAATTTACCGGATTGACGCAGACCAAGCCTTTTTGATACTTAAATTAGATAAAATTTTGAAATAACAATAAAAATATATATATATAAAAGAGGAATAAATTAGTACATAGAATATCTTCTTATTCTGCTTGGTTTGATTCTGATTTATCTTCATCTCGATCTTTTCAGATCGATTATTTTACCTCGATCATTTTATCTCAGTCTTGTTGGACCGTTCTTCTCATTCTGATCTTCTTAGATCGATCATTTTAATTTAATTTCTTAAATCCATCATTTCATCTCAACCTTTTAAGGTTGGTTCTAAGAGCTCGATCTTTGAAAGCTCAATTTCAAAAGTACGGCCTTTAAGTATTCGGTCTTCGAGAGTTCGACTTTAGAAGTTCGAAAGAGAGTTCAACTTTTGAGCGTTTGACTTTTGGGAACTTAGCTTTGAACTCCTCATCTCAACTTTGGCTTATACTTCGGCTTTGGACATCGCTTATCCTTGACGTTCACTTCGGTTTTGGCTTTTATCTCAATCTCAATCTTTACTTTAGTCTCGGCTTTCACCTCAATCTCGCCCTTCATCTTGATCTCAGCTTTTACTTTGGCAATATCTGATTCAAGATCTATGCAGAAAGATGATGAGAGAGATTGGAGTGCTTTAAAATTTATGTATAGCACGATCCAACGGTTGAGGCCGTAAAAAAGATCAACCATATATTGCATTCCACATGAAGGAACCCATGTCAGATTGCCACCCTCTTATATCGTCTACGATTTTCTTATAATACACCATTAACATGATACATATGGTGTAGGATATAACGATTGCTAGTGTGACACTTGGATACGACGGCTCCAAGCAAAAGTTTTTTCGTCTTGACTTTTGCATTTTAAGATTATTCATCTAGTTTACATACCGGTTTGCCGTAAAGGACCAGGGGTGGCAAACATTCGCCTGGACCAGCCAGTATGAATGAAATAATCAGGTGAGATCAGGGGTTTTGTTAATTGGTTGATCTTTATATTCATGTCTGGCACCAACATGCGTCGTGTCTGCATGTGTTGGATGAAAAGATCTGTGTATTGGAGGCAAGGTGAGCAGGTTACAAAATAATATATGTTCGCTCTCCTAAATTCCATCCATGTGATGTGAAAAGAAATGGTGATCATCAAATGCCACGTGTGCATATATAAGCATGCTGCTTATCAAGAAATCCCACTTAAATAGAATGACTTTATAAACCAAGCACAAGGTCAAACACAATATATATGATGCGTCTGGATTGAAAAAAATCTTCACCAATCGTATGGTGATAGGCCATTGACCTTTGCCTGGCCCATTGACAATCCAGAGAAGGACCCAGCATTAATTCCAGAACCATCCCAGATTAGACCCAGTACTACATCTGAAAACAGCCAAACCTGGTCTAAATAAGTGATGAACCAATTCATATGTCAAAATCCTGCGACTGTAGACGACTCACTTTTATGTTCAAATTATAGACAACTCACTTTTTGCAATACAAGAAGAAGAAGTGTTTCATTTCTTTATGTTCAAATTAATTGACTGCTCCAACCTTGTAGGTGTTCTTGTTCAAAAGACTAGAACTGATTCTGCGAACGCCTAGCCCCAGAAATCAATAAAAAAACAAGTGCTAAGTTTCATTTCAAATCAGTGAATAAATCAAAAGAAGAAACGTTACTCGCTCGGCACCGTACTATGTTCTGCTTCAACAAATGATAGTTTCCAGTGAACCACGCGAGCTGGTTAAATGAGGTGACCTACTTTCACCCAGCTATACAGTGGTGTAAGGAAATCCCTTTCAATCAGAACACTATTTTCATTCGAATTTTCGTTCTCAAAAAAGCAAATACAACGGATATACTAATTAGTAAGATTGGTGAAGTCATAATTAATATAAAAACAGTGGAGGGTTTGCCATGCCAGTGATGGTCTAACAATGCTTTTGAAATCATTGATTCGATGATCCGATATCTGTCTTGTCCTCTTATTGGCGTTTTCCGGACCCGTTTGCAGATGGTGGACATGGCGTTTGGAATGTTCACTTTAATTTGTCAAACTCTGGACCATGATGAATTGATTTAGATGGCAGGAGAATTGCTACATGACCTTTTTGTTTTTTTTTCCTCTATGAACAAGGACTATCCTGAGATTGGGTTGATAGTTATATGTCAAGACCCAGCTATTTAATTTCCAAGTGCCTTGTTTTTTGATAGCTTGGGGATATGTACACAGACCTTAATAAGCCAAAATTAGAGAATATCATGTCTAATTTCCATTTTCTTGTGTCGATATAAGAGTCCTGTGTATAGAATGTCATGACTCCAATATTCTGCCCGGCTTCCACCCATGGCCAGTTCTCAAGACTTTGTCTCAACTTATAGCTGCCTACTCCTTGGTGTCCTCAATTAAAGAGCTAGGAGTTGAAACTGAAGACCTAATCTAATGAGTACCTGCTGTAGCAAATTCCAAATGCTGGCACTATAAAAGATTCAAGACTCCACTCAAATCCTATTTGATGCTAGACACACACAGGGAAAGAGGGAGAGACTTATATTGTGGATCTTAATTAAGTATTAACAAGATTGAGTGCCTTGATGAAAGGCAAATGGAGGAAGTTCAACACCTAGGGAGCCCCGCAGCCACAGGAGATATTTTTAATATAATTGTGTTTTGACTTTCATCTTTAGACTGCCAACTTAGGTTATTAGTAGAATCAACAAGATGAGAAGAGCTTTTTTATGGAAAAATTCTGATGAAGTCGATGGGTTTCATTGCTTGGTAAGCTAGAAAGTTGTTTGTAAGTCCAAAGAACAAAGGGATCTAGGTGTCAAAAACTTGTCCAATTAAACAACTCTTTGCTTCTTAAAGTATTTTGGAGGTTCCTTCGTGAGGCAAATGGTCCTTGGTGGCATCAAATTGCAAGAGCTTACTACTCAAGAAAGAAGTTTGGAATGCGAACGAGAAAGTTGACTTTGGGGCTATCTCCCATTTGAAAGGATATCAGTTTGAAGAATGAAGTCTTTTGAAACTGTGTGACTTTTAGATGCGGCAACAGAAGGTCAATTAGATTCTGGAAAGATGTTTGGGTTGATGCAATTCCTCTTTATTATAGTTTTGATGATCTTTATGAACGGACATTGAAGTCTAACTTGCCCATTACGTCATTTTAGAATATGAGCACGTTGAGGTGGTGTGTTTGTTGATCGCATCCTTTGAGAAAGTTAAAGCATTTTTATGATTGGTAGCCAAAAACAGATTACACACCGGTGAAGTGCTTGCTAAGAAGGATTGGAATGTTAGTACTGATTGCTATTTTTGTGGTGCCAACTTTGAGTCCATTAATCACCTTTTTTCCACTGTTCATTTGCAAGGAGTATTTGGGCAATCATAAAATTACAGCTGAATCTTAAAAGAAGACCAGTGAACTTTCTTGATCTTTGGACATGCTGGAGAGGGAAGCTTTGCAGCTTCTTGTTGGGAGCTTTGGAGGGAGAGAAATATCCGCATCTTCCTAAATAAGAAGAATTCAGTATTTTCAGTCTTACAGAAGCTGCTCCAATCCTTTTTAATTGGAGCCATTTGGGTTCTACTAAGTTTCAGGTGCAATATCAAAATCTATGGAATATGTTGCAGTCCCTCGCTATACATCCCACTCCCTAAAGCTACTTTTGGGTGGATATGAGTTTGTTTGCCTATAAACTTCTTCTTTGAGTGGGATATGGGTTCTATTATTGTCCATAAATCTTTTTTTGTGTTGGATTCTAACCAGAGCTTGTTACTCTTTTAATCTGTATCCGTAAATTCTGAGCTTTTATTCTAATAAAATGAGGGTAGCTCTGCTACCCCTTGTTCGCATTAAAAAAAAAAAAAGACTTACGTAGCATAACCTCCATGATGTCAAGATATCATGGAGAGTAACATAACTATACATTATTGTTAAGATTCGGTGACAGATTGCCATCTCTTCTCCACATTCAAAAATTCTAGTCACAGGCTTTTACAAATCTTGTCAAGAATATGTCCTGCACTGTATCTTGCCACATATGTATTGGCCAGTAGAAACCCGGCTGCCCAAAGAAAAGTCCTAACAACGAGTGGGCCTGTCAAAACCAACCACATATCTGCCAATTGAAAACAGATGCTTTGATTGCAACTTAACCATCTCGATCATCTGGGAAACTTCCCATTCACAAATTTTGTATACAAGAAAAACAAAACTCGATATCAGAAACAGGAAGGAATACCCATACCAAAAGAAAAAACTAAATTTTGAAAAGGAAAACAAAAAAAGAAAGCCCATTTTGACAAGCCTAATTCATTCACCAAGCTCACCTATGGTGCTAAGCCTCAATCTATTAAACCGACGACCCACCAATTTTACCCGTAAAGAAGCACTCATCCCTGTCTTCCTTTTTGATTCAGAAATCCCATAACTGAAGTCATCAAATTTCTTCAAACTAAAAATCTCCTCTTCTTCTTCGGACACTCCACTGACCGCCTCGGCCGGCATAACTTGAATCGTCCGCCGTCTCGTCTCCACCGCCACCGCCAACGCCAAGCTAGCCTTGACCGCAAGCGCCGCCATTTCCGAACCCGTTAGCCTGTGCTCGAGCTTCGCAACCGGAAGCATAAAATACAACTGACCGAGCTCAAGCGACTGGTTCGAACCCAACGCCGGGATGTCGGCATCGATGTAGAGCTCGTCGGAGCTGCAAAGAAGCAGGAGGGGTGGAGGGAGCCGAGGACCTCATACACCTTAACAGCAGTAGGGTACTCTCTCAGACAGCCATCCATGCAAACGACTCTGGCCGTTGGAGGCTGAACCCAATTGGTGGTGGTAATGGAGGAGAAGCAAGAGCCCATGTACGTACGAACAAAAGGAAAGCTAGCGAGTTTGCTGATGTTTAAAGATGAGAGAGGAGCTAGATTTCACTTATACAAGGAGGGAGTTGGCAAGGAACCATGAAGGTGACGAGGGCGAAGACGTCACCCAAAACTTAAGAAAAGGAGAGGCAGGAGAAAGAGAGTGGATGTTGGGTCATGGGTGACGAATAGAATTAGGCCTGCTTGCTCTTGAGGTAACGGGAAGATTCATAGCTGGGTGTACTATTGTGTGGCTACACTAAAATTATGATTGGTTCCACTTCGTCCATTTTGACTGATGCAGTTTTTTGGACTTCAGGGGTGCTCCTCCACAAACTCTCTTCTAACGCTTAGTGTCGTTTGCAATGAGGTCAGGTGCGTCCACAGGGAGAAATTATTCCACGGACCAGGTCAAAGTGGACCGGGGAAAATCTCGGAGCATATGCACGGTGGAGAACGCGCAATCGGGAATTGGTGGCATACAAGGGATAATGTTGGCGTGTTATCCACCGTGGGATTTGGCGTGGTCCATTGGACCTGGTTCAATTAATTGTTAAACGTCCAAGAGGAAGTTCTTTTGGAGCGGTTAAAGAGGTCGAGGTCGGCGTACGGCCAAGTTCCGCTGCCGTAGGCTATGATTGGTTTCACCTGGTGCACCGCCCCAAAAGTTTGACTGACCGTACCTTTAGCTCTTACCGCACGGTTTCATTCTCGTTTGGGGAACTTCCGGGCCTTGGTGCGCTACAGTGCCGGAAACGAACAGCGTTTCTTGCACGTAACAGGCTCCGCTGTTGCTTGATTTCCAGCTCGTGCGCATGAAACTTATGAATTACATGCACAAAAAACGAGTGAATAATTAGTATCAAACAGTCCAGCCCATCTGCTTGAGAAAATTATATCTATTATTGCCAAATTCCTATTCAACTATGCTGGTTTAGACGATGCCGACCAATTCAAAAAGAGACGTTGGTCTGTAAAGAAAACTCATCGGATTAACTCCGACTATTCTTCGACACCAAAGTCAGGACAGGTTTTGAAATAAAGCAGTAAAGAAAAATATAGAAGAAGGTTAAAGTAATGTAAAATATCTTCTTATTTTAGTTGGCTTGTTTTTGTCTACTTTCATTTATAATTTCTCAAGCCGGTTGTTTTATCTCGATCTTGTCAAATTAATCTTTGCACCTCGGCTTTCTCAAGTCAATCATTTCATCTCGACCTCCTCAAATCTGTCATTTCACTTTGATCTTCATAGATCGATCTTTTTATCACGACTTTTTTAAGATCAACCTTAGAAGTTCCGCTTTGGGTTCCTAACCATGACCTTCTAAGATTGGATTTTGGAGCTCATCTTTGGAAGTTTGGACCATAGGAGTTTGGCCTTGGGAGTTTGAATTTCGAAGTTTGGCCTTTGGGAGCTTGGCCTTGGACTCCTCACCTTAGTCTTGGCCTTCACCTCGGCCTTGGTATTCACCACAGCTTTGGCTTTCATTTCGATTTCAACCTTCATCTCGACTTTGACTTTCATTTCGGTTTCTGCCTTTACCTCAATCTCGACCTTCACTTTGGTTTGATCTTCATCTCAATCTCGATCTTCGTCTTAGCTTTTATCTTAGCAGTCTTAACTTTCACCTCTACTACAGCACCTCATATATGGACTTGTTGATCTACAAAAAAAAAGTTGAGAGCCTCTCACCATGAGAGAGATGAGATAACTTCTTCTTTTAAGAGAATGTCTATTTGAGGCCTTTTGCTATTGTAGAGGTGAAATTAATGAATGAGACATAATTCCCCCCTTATGAGCTATCATTTTCTTACTTATGAGCTATAACTTTCTTTCTATTTCTGGATTTTCTAAATTATAGAGTTGTAACTGCTCAAAATTTAAGCATTTCCAAAATTATTTGCAACATGTCCATCTATGATAGGTAGGTTGATTTTATGCTACATCAATACTTTACACCACATGGCAATGCATATGTCAATTCATCATGCACTCATCTTAAAATGGGTTCAAATTGTAAATTTCATGCAAAAGAAAGATACCTCTTCTTTCATAACATCAACTGCTTCGAGATCTATGCAAAAAGATGATGATAGGGATTGAAGTGCTTTGAAACATATGCGGAATATGATTCAGTAGTTGAGATTGAGAAAAAGGATCAATCATTATTCTGTGCAAAAAGTAAACCCAAACTTGTCTTTAATTGCCACCCCTATTACATTGTTTAGAATTAGTTCTGTGATGCACTGCTGACATGGAGCGTATAGCACAGGGTATAATTTCTCCAATTGCTTGGGTGGTGCTTGGATGGCGGGTTCAAGAAAAAGTTTTTCGTCTTTACTATTGCGTTTCCAGGTCATTCACCTAGTTTGCACGCTGGTTTGCCATTTTAACTAGGGGTGGCAAACATTTGCCTAGACCTGCTAGTATATATAAAATAATCAGGTGCGGTCGGGGTTTGTTAGTTGGTTGGTCTTTAGATTCATGTTTGGCACGCAAACATGCGTCGTTTCCGCATGTGTTGGATGAAAAAATCGTATTGGAGACATGACCAGATTACAAATAATCTATGTTCTGTCCTAAATTCCATCCATGTGATGTGAGAAGAAATGGTGATCATGAAATGCCACGCATGCATAAGCATGCTGCTTATTAAGAAATTCCACTTAAATGCTTCTTGAGAATGACTTTACAAAACCAAGAACAAGGTTAAACATATACATCAGCTTCATATGCGTCTGGATTAAAAATATCTTCACCAATCTTATAGATGATAGCCCATTGTCCTTCGCCTGGCCCATTGACAATCCAGTGAAGTACCAAGCATTAATTCCTGACCTATCCCAGATTAGACCTATTACTGCATCTAACAAGAGCCAAACCTGTCCTAAGCAAGAGATGAACTAATTCAGAGGCCAAATTCCTGCAACTATATCACATTAATATGTTTGGTTTTAAAATTATAGGCAGCTCACTTTTTGTAATACGAAAAGAAGTGTTTCATTTTGTTATGTTCAACTTAATTGACTGCTCCCTAACTCTGTAGTTGTTCTTGGGCAAAAGGCCACGAAGGGTTTGTTGTGCCAGTGATGGTCTGGCAATGTCTTTGAAATCTCCGATTCGATGACCGGATGGCATCCTGTCCTCTTATTAACCATTTCCCGGGCCTATTTGCAGATGTTAGACAGGATGGTTGGGATGTTTAAATTTAATTTGTCAAACTCCGGACCATGATGAAATTGATTTTGATGGCAGAAGAACTGTTATGTGATTTTTTTTTTTCTAAGAACAAGGACTATTGGGTTGATAGTTATAATGCCAAGACCCAGCTATTTAATTTCCAAGTGCCTTGTTTCTCATAACTTGGGACATGACTCCAATGTTCTGCTAGGCTTCCACCCATTCTGGTTCTCAGAACTTTTTCTCAACTTTTAGCTACCTGCTCCTTGGTGTCCTGAATTCAAACAGCTAGGAGTTAGAACTGAAGACCTAATCTAATGAGTACCTGCTGCAGCAACTTCCAAATGCTGGCACTATAGTAGATTCAAGACCACTCAAATCCATAAAATTCCTATTTGAAACACATAAAAATTTGAAGCATTGATTCATGTGCATCAATTTTGCTTCCTTTATTAAAAAAGCAGTTATTAACGTTAAGCTCTCATTGCCCCCCTAATCCCTGTAACCATTTTGCAATCAATATATATAGAAATTGTATCACATGACATGCGAGAGAGAGAGAGTACTCTAGCATGGATCTTAGTTAACTATTAAAAAATTGAGTGCCTTGGTCAAAAGAAAATGAAGTTCAATAGGGAGGAGCCCCACAACCACAAGGGACATTTTACATCTTGTTCACGCAATGTTGATCACCTTAATTTAATCTCTTTCACTTGCATAAAAAGGGCCATCATACCTTTTTTTGGGGGGGAGTAGAAAAGGGCCATTGTACTTGTCGCGTATCTTTCATGCTCCCCACAACATGTCTTTAAAACTTTAATCCAAATGTACAAAGGCACTCCTTTACTCCCTTTACAAGCTCATGAAGCTCTGGCATGACATAGTTTGGGCACAACCATTGCACTGCAATCCCCTTTTGAACCAAAATGTTCTGATCCCCGCTGAACCAATTATTGCATTTGTCACTCAGGATCTTTGCCAGTTCCATGAAATTGGGGACTCTAGCCATAGGGACCGAAGGCAGGGCAATTAGCCAATTACTGTTCTCCTTTGTTTTTTTGCCTTCCTTTGATGCAATGATGGAGGAAGTTGGAGACTTATCCCAAATTTTATTAAGAATCAAAGTACGTCAATTACTGTCCAGTACTTATGAATTGTGCCAATCTGAGCAAAAATTCAGGCTGTTTTGGGTTGTTTTTCTATATAATAGGGGTAGTGAAACTCTTGCCAGGTTTAGTAATAAGAATTAGAGATCAATTTTTTTTCAATATTTTTTTTTAAATTTAAATATAATAATAATGCTGCTATTTAATTTATTTTCAAAATAATTAACTTTAATTCATCTATTTATGAAAATGATAATTAGCTTTGAGATATTTCATTAACTTGAAAAGGTCAAGCATAGCCATTTATCTCTCTTCGTATCCGTGTCAAGACTATAAGTCATGCTTTATATCTAGAGTCTAAGTGTATCTTCCACGACGAGTCATTTGTTTTCGAACGGATTCACCGTTGCATCATTCAATAGCTGCCATGAGATCTATGAAATTAGATGAATGAAAATCTGGATTGCTTTAAAACTATACAGGTATGATCTAATGATTGTAAAGAAATGAACTATTCTCGGAAAAAAATACAGCCTGAACCGATTGCAGACATCGAAGGCGACGCCTGCACATGGCACCGGCTGCAGCGCGTGCCTGGTCACGTGACAGCATCTTGCCACGTCACCCGAGATTAGCCTTCTGGATTCTGAGAAGCAGCCAAAAGGCGTGAGTCTCGAAGATGCTTCCTCCAGACACGTGCCAGACTTCGCGATCCACGCCCAATGTAATCCACGACGCGTGGGTGTGCACCACTCCTGAGCCCCTGCGAAAAATTTTTCGCCACACCCTCCATTAAATTCACCAGACCGACCAACCTGTGCACAAACAACAACACCCAACTATGACACGGCATCCCCATGCAAAGCCAACACGTGTGCCTCTCCACATGTCGTCTCCATTTAAATGCTTACTCGTGTCACTGACACGTGTGCGGCCGCCTTCTCCTATAGCAGACAGTGATGGCCCTAGATTTTATGTTAGCTATAATAATATAAAAGCTTGGATGAGCTCATCATCAGTGGTGGCCTTTCCCTGTTCCTGATGGTCTCCAATGGCGTGGTGACAAATGCAAGGCTTTTATTATTTTTTATCCTTTCCTCGCGAAAGAGGGATAAGAGATGACATCCTATGTGATGAACGAAAGATGGTGAAAGGGAGCACCATGTCGATTTATTAATTTCACAGGCATCGCTTGGAAACTTTGTCCCTCTCTCCCCCCTGAATGCTCTCAAGCACAACTAGCAGGGTAGGTGGGTTTGGGTAGGAAAGGGAGAACTTTTCCACTCATTTACTTTCAAAAATTTATCCTTAAATCCAGGAGAATATCTTTTTAATTATTTGACATAAAGGAGACATCTGATAAATCCAAGAGAATATCAATGTTCAAAATAACATAAGATCTTTAACCATGACATTGAAGAAGCAAGATTAAGGTCTAATTGATTAAAATTATATGTGCATGCCACATGCCCGGCATGGAGGCTCCAACACCATCAAAGATTTCAGGCATTAGATTTCTTGAATATTGGACCTGATTCTTTAAGATAAGGTTGCACATTAATTTAGCATTGTCCATTCTCCTAATTCTAATTATAGGGACATTGAACTATAATCAGCAACCAGATTCTTGATGTGGTATTGTGACCATGATTCAGAAAGAAAGAAAAAAGAAAGAATCATGATGCTTTTCTGTATCTATGAAGATAGAAGCAAATTACATACATTAGTAAAAGGTAAGGAGGAATATGTTGTATGGTTTCTTCAAGTATATTTGTGTGTGTGTGTGTGTGTGTTTATATTTTTACATATTAAATACTAGATGAAATCAAGGACTACGGAAATAGATTAGTTTATGAATATATGTCTCAATACTTAGTATAACTTGCTTTCAATCAATCATGTGAATTGCACGTGTTAAAAGCTAATTCTAAAATATTTAAAAGTTAAAATAGAAAATATGAAAAAAATCAATGAGAATAATAGAGGAATAAAGATGCCATTATCTAGATGAGAGGTGGCCTTTCTCTGGCTAAAGGATAATGCAGACTAGTTCAGCAATGCAAAATGTTGATACCCACATCCATGTGTCATGATGTGATATGATGAGAACGACCCCGCTGATATCTACAAAGCCCAAAATGGAAATTTAGCTCCCACACACACCGTTGCTTTTGGGGTCATCACGGACCCTCATTAATCTAATCCCACCCACCTACCTTTAATCCTACTTTAATCCCATTTTTTCAATACAACACAATATTCTAATCTGATATCATCTCATCAGCTCTAAATGGGGTGTTAGAAAAATTATGCTTGCCACCTCCCTTGATATGAATGTGTTTTGTATTTTATTGGTTATTGGAAGCTTAATGACAATATTAAAGCAGTATACGATAAGAATAGAAAAGGGATGAAAAAGAAAGCTAAAGCCTTTGGAGCTTGGATTCCTCACGGCTCTACCTTTAGGGGGAGGGAAGAGAAGAGGTGGAGAAAGAGAGGAGCAACTCAAGATGGAGGTCTCTATCATTGGACTGCGTGTCCACTAAGTCACTGCTGGATGTGATCCCCTGATCTTGACGGTTGATGACTCCCATATAATTCGGTTATATACCTACTGTCCTCAACCAACAACCAACCAACCAACTTCTACATTTGGGTTCGAGCCCAACTGAGCCACTGGCTCGGGACTCAACCCAACTCTCACACGCTCCAAACCTGGCAAGCATGATCACCACCTCCTTTTAATATCAAACTTGGTGACTAAGGTTTTCTCACATTATAGGTATAAAACATGCAGTTTTTGATCGATCGGATAGACAATGATGTTGATTAAGAAGTAGATTAATTGATCGTCAAACCATTTGATGGTCCAATGCAGCACCATTGATAATAAAACATGTCAATGCTCATGCTAACATGATCAAACAATTTAGAGAATTAACATCAGACTGCACAATTCCAAGCATGCAAACATAGGCATTTTAGGCACTCCCGTTATACTCTTTATCAAAGAAGAGACCTCGATCCAACGACCTCTTTTGGTGGCCATGGTGGGGTGACCAGATGAGAAGATCGGTGCACACTTTATTAATGTGCATCGTAAGGAGCTGATTTGTCCCAGGAACCATCAACCTAATTACTTCCTTTAAAAGAGCCCCAGATGCATGCATGAAATCACATGACTCAGAGGAGTTAAATGCTACATAAATGCTAATATGGAGACAGTGATAAAATACTATATATACATTACACGCACCATAAAAAGATAAGATTATGATCATCCCAAAGGTTCCCTTTTACACAACCCAACTACATGTACAAAGGACACGGCTAAGGCTGCTAACTATAAAAGAATAGATATGGCAAAGGAAGAAAATAATAGCGTAGGAAAAAATAACACACTCCATGCAATAAAGCTTAGGGAACAGAGAGAGAGAGAGAGACAGAGAAATAGAGAGAGCACTCCATTCTAACTATATTTACAACAAAAAAAAGAGACATGATAGATTTTTTCCTTCTTTTACTTGCTACGTATCTGTTCTTTCTCCATTGGCTTTGCCCTATATGCTGGGTGTCTTTCCACATTTATTCACTGTATCCAGACTTTTTCTTTCTACAAACTTTAGAAGCTTCTATTGATCTTATTCTTATTGCACCATTTTTTCACAGTTGTCTAGCTTTATTTTTTTCTAGGATTTTTCATCTAATCTTTAGAATGGAGCCCGGTGGGGAATACCCTTTCTTCTGGAAGTCCGGTAGCTGATGATGGGAGGGGTCCCCGGAGAGATGCTGCTGGTAGCATTGCCGGCCTCATCATCCGATGGGTTCGATGGGACTTCGATGGCTCGACTGAAGGCCTGAGTTTTTCGGAGCTTCCGAGGGGTCGATGACTCGTCTGACTCTGATCCATGGAGCATTTCCCGGCTCAGTTTGGGACGCAGGGTGAAGGTCAGCTCTGGGTCTCTCTTCATGCCTCCAAGCTGAGAAGAGAGAGAAAAAAGAGACTTTTTTTTATATTATGACACAGAGAAGAACAGAGCAGGAGGGGAGAGAGAAGAATCCAAGTAGGTGATTGGTTTTGCTTAGATCAGAAACCGAGAGAGAAACGGGAAGAAACCCAGATGAGCTTTGCGTAATTGCTCCGAAGATCACTTCTACTTTAATTTGAATGGTAGACCATAAAATATATAACCAAGTAATAAGAAACAGGTCTTGCTTAGAAACCAGAAATCTTTCAGACTAATTCTTCAGAACTTGAAATAACTGCTCGATCTTTCTCTCTCTAATTAAGAAATTAATTTCATCTATTAAGAAATACAAAGCCAAAATTCAGAGAAAAGGGTTGATTTTCTAATAAGAAAGTTTGCATGCTTGAGTACTCAAAAAAGTTGCAAAGTGGGTATTGCGCAATTGCTTCAAATATTTTTGTTTTACCATTCAGCTGAACAGAATAAACTTAAAAATTGGCACAAAAAAAAAAAAATAACTGAGCAACGATTCTTGCTCATAGAAACCTGAAATCTTTCAGGATAATGTCTAATAACGTCAAATACCAAATTCATACCTCCCCAATTAAGATTCATCTATTAAAAATATTAAGCAAACGCTAAGAAAAACTGCTTTTTGGAGGTGTAAAAGTTCGCAATTTTGAGTATAAAAAAAAAAAAATCAAAGTGGGCATTGCATAATTGCATCAAATAACATCGTTTTACAGCTCAGTTTAAGAGGATAAATTATGAACAATGATTTTCCTCCAATAAATCTATGAAAAGATCTATCTCCAGAGCAATGAGGTCTCGCTTAAAAACCTGAAATCCTTAAAAATAATGGCTAACAACTACATAAAAAAAGAAATGAAAATAGAAGAAAAGGAGGAAAAACTCGATTCCAAATCGAAAAGCTAAGGTGCCATTTTTGAGGAGGAAAAAGGGTGAAAACTTCTGTTCAACCACTCCAGAGGCAAGAAAAAGATGGGAATTAGACCTTTGGGAGAGGGAAGAGGAGGGATAAAGGAGGCAGACCTTGCAACCCAGGGAGCAGAACCGAAAGGAATCCAGGAGGCTCCGGCAGCAAATCTCGCAGGTGTTGGTCACCCCTTCCCGGGCCTCGGCTGCGGCCTTTCGTTCAGGAAGACGATTTTGGCGCTGTTTATAATGTAGGTCTGGACGCAGGAGATGTCGATAAACTTCGACACCTCAGTCACCCTGATCACATTGTGATACGAGGACCTCCGAATCTAAAAGAAAACACCGAAGAACAGCCAAAAAAATCCATCAAAAATCTCTTCTTTTCTCGATTCCTTCATAGATTTCTATCAGAAGAATAAGAACGAATACCTGGACAACATGGTGGTCCTTGTGGTTGGCCAGGCAATAGGAACAGAGAGCTCGCCCGATGCAATCCAAGCAGTACATATTGCATTCGCTCTTGTTGGAATCGCCATGAACCTCACACGGAATGAAGAAACTCGCCTTCAGAAGAGGCCTCAGCCATGGCAGAGGAGTGTGCTCATTCCCCGCCGTATCATAGGACCCACCTGCTCCCAGACCCCCATCTCCCGATCAAAACCCAGCCCCAAAAATCCCATCTTTGGTAACAAAACACAAAAAAATCGAAACTTTACCATCACTTTCTTCTGCTTGATCCCAACGAAGCCGATCTTCTGGTGGTTCTCGATCGCCAGCTCGCCCAGTTGCGATGAAATCCAGAGCTGACGCCAAAGCAGAGCAAATCCCAAAGTGGCATCATTCTCACAAACTAAAACACCAATAGAAAAATGGAAGATTGGGGCTTATTCGGCGTCAAGAGTTACCTCAGGGGCCGAAGCGCCGCCGTATTCGCCGGAAAGCTCGCCGGACAGAGGAAAGGAAGCAAAGAGGAGAGCAGAGAGAGAGGAGTTAAAATGGGAGAGGTGAGGGGTTGGAGAGATATATATGGCGGATTGATTAAAAACGGAACGTGCCGAAGATCTTAGCTGGCGATTTTATCGACGGAGGACAGCGAATTAGATTTGTCCTAGGGGATTGTGAACCGTCCGATGGAGTGACTAAATGGCAAAGAGACGGAATGGCCGATACCGATACTATTAATGAGTGTTTTATTAAATAAAAAACTGTGGTTTGGAGCACTTGTTTTGTTACTGCGAAGGCGATGGTCATGGGTTAGAAGGAAAATCTAATCGGCGAATCCTCGGCGATTTTCTAAGATTTACTGCTTCAGTGAACCATATCATCTAATGATATACTCTGGACATGCTATGTTTGGTTGTCTTATGATTTTCCTTTTCCTTTCAAATAATAATTTATTCTTGGAAATTTTGTTTGGAGATGGTTTAATTGATGTTACTTGGTACATGCGGTAATTGGCTAGGGTTTTGTTATTCTACAAAGCAAGAGAGAAGGGAGATTACTTGATGGGATCACTATACTTGTGGACTAAGATTTGTGTGAAATTGATATTAGTTGACTTTCTAATGATGTAGTCAAATACCAGTAAAGCTCAATCAGATTTTAAAATATACTGTAATGGATCAATTTCAAAAAATATATATTCACTCGATGATGAAAATAGTCCTTATCCTTGATAAAAAAAACAAATAATCTATATCTATAAATTATACCAATTTTTATTATCTTGCTAAGGCAAAATAAAAAAGCTTAATAATAGCTTAAGATAGAAATGCAATGATTTTTGGCGATAGATATGATTAGCAATCAATTTTATAAGATATAACTCGACGCAACTTAGATGAATAATACACTACAATATAAAATATCAGAGCACCTAGAACTTGTTGTGATTTATGAGGGGATTGAGATTGATATTCAACATGTTCATGAAGCATTTAGCTAAAAGTGTATTTATGAGACTTGTTAATTAGAATATCATTATACATCAATTTTTCATTTACACATTAATTCAAAGTTACATGTTAACTTGATTGTGCATTGGTTATGAAATGCATTGCCTCTCTTATGCTACCCCATTTTTATGCAAAGATAATTTTTGGATGCATCATTTTATCTATTTCATTGAATTATAATTGCTCGTACTAAAAACATAATAATTAATTAAATTGAAGAAGACTCGTGCGCTTTGTATGATTCTAGCCTCATGCTCTAAGAAATGTCTTTATGATAATTTTGTAAAATTACTCCTACCTTTTTTAACTTATCAATATCTGATCCTTAACATAGCTATAATTTTTTATTAATTAATTTCCTCTGACCCATAATATAAATAGCTTACCCAAAAACTTGAGAGCTATGTTTTTATAATGCAATTCATGTACCCATTTTGCTTGAATACCCTAGAATTTTTTTGAAGAAATATGCTACTTACTTAAGAGTGTGGCCATACAATTCAAACCAATTTTAATGTTTGAGAAAAACAAAAACTTTACCTTTTCAGTGAAATTTATATCAAAATAATTAAAATACTCAGCAGGACAAATAAATAATTAAAGTTATACTTCATATGATTAGTTAAGCAGAAAAAGAAACATTAAAGCTGATTCTAAGGAAAGGTTATTGTATTTATTCTGCAAATTATTGATGGGAATCCTGGATAATATACATTGGATGTAACACAATAAGTTTTGGTGAACAATAGCAATTGTGTATATTTTTAACCTTTCGTGGTGGTGATCGATGTCTAACATTATAAAACTACTAATTAATTTGCATGGATAACTAAACAAGATACTTTCAAAAGGTTAAGCTTGAATTGATGTGTTGAGCCTGGAGTTTGAAGTTGAGTGATCTATCTTTTTTTTCTTTAACATAAACTAATGATCGTCAATGAGGGTTGGATTAAGTAGTATTAGTAGATGGATGCTAATGTACATTCTCAATATAGTTAAGACTATATCCTCATTAGTAGATGGATGCTAAAGCACATTCTCAATATAGTTAAAAATATATCCTCATGATTGAAGACTTTCTTTTTTTATGCAAAGGCTTGAAGGCTTTCATTTGAGGGGAAACAGAAAGAAAAAAACATTAGCCTACACTCACTTGGCTAGCAAAGAAGAAATATTAACTCAAATTCGACTGCAAAGAGGATGAGGATGATCATATTATCCAAACATAAAAATAATACTAAATAATGCACTCATTACCTCATAGCTGCAAATTTCATTGTCGGAAGAGGCCATGCCTCCATCAGTTATATGATAATTGATCATCTATTCTCTTGGTTTAGCTAATAATATATATTTTTTCAAAAATTTTGTAATAAGAAGCTGAAAAAAAAGAGTCTACCTTTCATGCCTCTATTTTTGGCTCAGGTGCAAGAACAACACCTTTCTATAACCAAGTCTCCTGGGTGATACCTAATTGGCCGTGCATTAACATATTTTAAATTAAACAATGACACCAATTAAGGTATCCGAACTTCTAAATTGTCCTCAAGGACAACTACCCCTACTACTGAATATAGCACATCATTTAAATTATGTAAAACATAAAAAAGTTTGATTAAATAATAAAGAAAGTTTGGTCAACTAAGTTCACTTCTTGAGATCTTAGTACAAATGTACAATACGATGAGCATAAACCGAGTATTAAAATAAACAATGGAGTGATGACGGTCTGCAAGAAAATTGATAGATGAACCAACCAAAACTCAAAAAGGTTAGCATGATTCTTCTTTAGTGCACCAGAAAACAATCATTAATGTTGATGTTTTTTAAGCTAAATTTGGTCCATAATTTGAGAGCCAAGATGAGTATAATTTTATGAACATTGAAAATGTAACCATCCTTTTATAAAATATAGATCTAACGAATCTTATCATATTTCTCCCTTTTCTAATGCTCTCATTCTTTTGAAGGTTCCCTGTATGCTGAACATATAAATCAAAATATGGCCAAGAGCCACTTATGCATATTCCTTAACAACCTCCATTAGTAGTGCTGCATTTGAAGATGTTAATTTTTAATAAGGTGACTTTGCTTATCTAATATTAAAATTTTGCAAGTGAAGAACATCCTCTAATATAAAAAGGCAAGTAGTAGTTTGTGACTTGTTAGCAAATAAATTGCACGCAAAGTATGTCCACATATTTATTTGGAAATGACTTGTATAGATTAGAAAATTTAAATTTGATAAGGACATCAAAACTTAACCATGATTTAGAAGGATCTAAGGAAAAAACTTAAAAAGTAATGCAGCTATATCTTTTGCCGTTAAAGATATAACCCCTATTTTGAGAACTTGTGAATAAATTAAAGAAAACTAACAATCTGTTACTTCACAAATTATTTGGAGCAAGAGAAACACTTATCATCCATACATAGTACTATTAGAAATATATTTACCTCTCCATTGTCCTTGTTTGATGACCTCATAAGAAATATTCTTGTAATCTCCAACTAGAATGCAATAACTTGATGGTTTTTGGCATTTATAAAATTGATTAGCATCACTACCTAGAAAGGTTGCAACTTTTGGTTTAAATGTGTCCAACTATTCAAACTTTATTCCATAGTAAAACAAAGTGTAATGCATGATAGACCATGAATTTAGGTTACCATACATTATTAACAAAATCTCAAAGTCCACCTCTTACAACAAATCGACAATTTTGTGAAGCATCTAAGATTCTAAATTGCATCCCGGAAAGAAATATTCAACTAAAATAGAGGTTTAGTAACCAATCTTCAATTTGGAATTCAAGCATTGTGACTTGTGTGAGCAGTAGAAGTTCCTGGTGACATTCGTCTTCCACAAAATCTACAATGCGGACCAAATAGATTGGAGAATAATATCGGAAAACTTCCCTGGAAAAATCTCTATTAGATTTTTTTTTTATTAAAAAAACCCATCTATGCAATAGATTACACTACAATCCAATCCTTTTGCGGCTCGTCCATCATGTTACACCACACCTCCCAAACCAACGCATCATCGGCAACTCCACAAGTTGGAAAAATTCGGCAAAACGTCTGAGAGTCGTTGACGAGGAAACGGTGTTAATCGGACGTAATGCAAAGAGTCGGCGGCCGTGACGTCCCCGTCGCCGATTTGTGAAGCCGGCGCCGACTTCGTGCCGCCTCCACCGCGGTCACATCATCCACAGGGCCGCTCACTCTCGCACTTGTGGCCCTCACACGTATGGATCACCCACAGGTGATGGAGGCACGTGTCGGTCGTGGGGAAAACCCATGTTTACACGGCTGTGGTCGGACCAATCTGGGACTCTGGAGTGGTACTGTTGCCCACTGGAGCTGATCTAATCCAAAATTAATGTGTACTTTGGGCCGGGTCGAACTAATGGCCAGGCATTTTAGCTGTGCTTGGATTGGAAATGCAAACCTGATTACAAATTTGGATTGGAAAATCTAGGCACTAATATTTCTTCATTACATTTTGTAGATAGAAACATGTGGCCTTTTCCATCCCACATCCTATTTTATTAAAAGGAACAAAAGAAGATTTTTCAGTAGATAAAAGGAATTTGCTATTTATGGAAATATTTGGAAGTCTAACGAGGAGGAAATTCTTGAGTAGATTCAGTCTACAACCCATATGATAGATACGGTCGATGAAAAGCTGCTAACTCAGTATCTAATTCATGTAGATCAGAATTCTGCTCTTTTTTCACTCTAATTAAATGATCTAATTCATGTAGATCAGAATCCCACTCTTTTTTCACTCTAATTAAATTTCCATCTGATTAGAAAAAGATAATTGAAAAATCTTCTAATTTTCTCTACGTGAATGAAATACTGAATTGGCGGCTTCTTATTAGCCATGTCTACCATGCAGGCTATCGCCTAACTAGGAGCAGAGTTCTTTCTAACTTGTAAATCTTACATGACTTACGAGGTTCTTGGATGTTCCAAAATCAAATAAACCATCATTTATAATTTACTGCCCTGCTGACAAAGCTAGACATACATAGAAGCAAAGATGAGATGCTATCAAGAGCTTGTTTGCAAGATATATGATCAACCTTCCATGCTTTTGTTCCTCATCCAGTACCCCAGCAATAACAGGGACAACTCCATTATTTGGCAATGATCGAGCAGCGAAGTTTTCTCAGTCAAGTCATCCTCTACACATCTAAATGATGGTGGGATAATTTGTCCTCTTGCGTTTGTATTATAAAATCGAGTGTCCCAAAAGATTAAAATCTTTATATTATTGATCCTAAAGATCAAGGTTTCACGGCAGAAACTACCAGACTAAAGAAGATGGAGCCAAGCTTTCGACTGTTCCCTTGTCCAGTCAACTTCAAAATAATTAATCACCTACTGATCTCATGTCCATTCTCCTTCCACCGATCACATGTCCATTCTCTTGCAATAATGGAGCATCATGGGATGACCTATGTCCTCTCCTTTCACAGCAAATTTACTCTAAGAAAGCTTTAGAATGGGAGAAGGAATCAACCACAAATAAAAGCAGAAGTTTTATGGTTTTAGCAATCATATAAACTGGTTGGTAAAGAAAGAAAAACAAACTATTCCGGAATAAAAAGGCCAACAAGCACTAACCTATGCTGCTCTAAATCTTAGGAATCTATCATGACTGCTAAGAACTTACAAGACTTCCCGTGTTTTCTTCTAAACTTTTTTGGGGAATAATGGGGAAGTGAGTCACATGCCCCAATTTTATCAAAGAGAATGTTTTTTGCAAAAAAACTTACCCCCTTATTTAGCTTGTTTTTGTTTATCCCCCTTCCACCCACTCCCTTAAGCCTTCTCCGGAAATCTATTTGTATAATCCTGTGCATCTTCTAAAATAATTGTTCGTGACGCATCCTGTTTTGTAGAAACCAGCAGAAAGGAGCTGGCAAGAACAATCTCTATCTCAGTATTTGAACTGCAATAAGGTCTTCAATTGCCAATTCTTGGTCATCCCACTTATGTGGGGAAAAATAAAGAAAACATATTATACCATGATTAATAGGATGTGATACTTTAGAGATATCCTTCCACTTAACTCTTCTATGGAAGAACAAACACTCCCATAAAGAGAAGATATAAAAAGACCGGATGCATCTTTTGTTCCAGTAATTACCAAATTTTGAAAAGAAGCGCATCTTTGAAACATATAAAAACAAATAAATATATAAAATAATTTAAATTTTTGAATAACTAGAGTTTATAAATTATATATTATAAAATTCTAACATATTTCTTAATAAATTATGCGAATAACACTGAGTTGATAAAGCTAAGTATGTGCCTCCACCCATCTTTTCTTTTTTGTTATTTTTGAAACCTTTCATCTCCTTAGATTATTTCAGCACGAGGGCTCAGGATTTACCAAAAAATTATTAGGCAAATTATGTCACTTGTTACATATTTTTTAAATAAAAATTATTTTTATTTATGAGGTAAGACATACGTCATTAGCTTTTGAAAATGTGCAGAGGTAGACAAAACAATGGAGATATTCTTATAATGGCTTGACTTTTGCTTGTGTGACGAATATATGTAGATATAAGAGATTTTCTTGTATAGATAATCTAGGAAGATTTGCCGGCCGGAATAGACAAATGACCAAATATGTTGTCACAATGGTTTGACTGTTGTACTTCCATGGTTCCACTAGAAATGAATAAGTCCACCAAGGGTCGCAATCCTCAATAACCAAAGGGCATCAGGATAAGGATAGGAGGCGTTTTAGGATAAATGTGCGAGGATGGAAAAATTTTATGAAGCAAACATTCCAGATAATTACGAGGGTAAATTCTTTGTGCACTATAAGCGGTATAGAAAATCCAACATGAAGTATATTATTTTTTTTTATTAGTCCACATAGTCATCACTTTCCAATACGTATTTAATATCTGTAGATTAGCTTTTTGTTTAAAAATTTGTATGATGACCTCTATTTTTGGTAAAATTATGACATCCTACATCCAAAAAGTTATAATTTTATCCACAGGATGTCATAATATACGCAAGATGTTATAATTTTTTTCAAAGAACAGGAGTATTTTCGTCATTCAAAATTTTGAAATGAAAAAATCGATCTGCAGGCATTAAATGCGCGCTGAAAAGTGATTAGACAAAAATATCTCTTCTATATTATGATATCCTGAACTATATTATGATATCTTGGGTTATAATACGCTACAGGATGTCATAATTTTTTTAAAGGATAAGAATATTTTCGTCGTATAAATTTTTAACGAAAAAATCGATCTGTAAGCATTAAATACGTGTTGAAAAGCGATCACTATGCGGATCAATCGAATAAGACAGTGTGCTCCACGTCGGATTTTTTATACCACCCATGGTGCATAAAGAATTTTACTAATTCTATGTCCCAACGTTTCAATATATATATATATATATATATAT
>KE504646.1:1695538-1709632 GCA_000441515.1 Elaeis oleifera
GAGTTCGGATCTTATATTTGGATCCGGTTCGGGTCGGATCGGGTCGGATCATATATCTTGAGATCCAAATTAACCCAAAATCTCCACGGTCGGTCGGGTCCAAATTCAGAAAATCCAGATCCGATCCGGAAAGATGAACGGGTCCAATTTTGAACCCGACTCGGCTCCATGGATCTTTTAAATGGATTCAGGTCGGGTCTAACCGGGTCGGGTCGGGTCGGATCACGGATCAACCTGATCCGTTTGCAGCCTTAACTGTATTGGTTTGTTAGTAGTAGAAAAACACTTGATTAAACACTCTGCTGCTTGTTGCTTGAAAGAAAAAAATAAAAATAAATTATCAAAATCTCTTTAAGATTAAATATAAATTACATTTGCATTTAGTAGTTTCAAAAATCTACTCTTATATCCTTGAGGTTTATTTTTAACTTATATTTTTAACGCACGCCATTAATTAGACTGTTATTCTGAAACAAGATCCAATGACATGCCAGAATAAATTTATAAATAATTAAATAATTTAAATAATTAAATGATCAAAACAAAGTGAGAAACTCCTCTTCATTTATCATCTTCTCTAATAACCAGTCTCCTCTATATCATCTTCTTCGCAACGGACTTTCGTCGCTCTCCATCCATGGCAGCCAAAGATAGCACCTTTCTCCTCCTTCTCATCAAGTTGCTCTGCTAGCTCTTCCTCCCCTCCCTCCACCTCCCTTACCATCTTCCTCACTAGTTGCTACTCTTGGTTCCTTAGCACCAGCCTCGCTGCATCTCATTTGTGCTCCATCTCATCGTAAGCCCACCGCACCATCCGACTCGATCAAACTCTCATTCTACTATGCACTGAAAATTGATTTTGGCTAGGTGGAATGGATGGGATCTTTGAACTATGTTCTTTGGGCGCTGAGGATTTTCGCTCTAACCATCATTAGCAGCAAGACTTTTACTACTTCTAAAGGCCCATCTTTATGGATAAATATTATAAAAAAGTTGGTCAACTTTTTTATTGACCAACTTATCTATATTCTCACACTTTTCAAGATGGATAAGTTATTTCTCATAGATAGTATTTATCTATGAAATGAAAAAAAATTTATCCACCTAAGAGGTAGCTAAATCATTTTTCCATCAGTCAGTAAAGTAAGCATTTAATTTTATTTCTATAATACTCCATCCTCATTTTCAATGCCTCCATTCACCGTCCAATAATTCAGTCATCCGCTTTCTCTAAACCTAAGAAGTATAAAGAGTATTGTGAAAAAATATGGGTAAATTTTAACAATTTACCTAGGAAAGTAGTAATATAAAAAATATGGATAACAGATTTCGAAACCATTTTTTCATACATAAAAAATATGGATAAATTATTTTCTATCTAAATATTTAAAAAAATATTATTTAAAAAATATAATTTTGGATAATTTTTATCTACAAAAAAATGGATCCTAAAGATGTTATTTATGTTGTAATCTGGTATACCATTCTGAAGTGGTGCTGCTGTTGGAGGTGGTGGTAGGGCAGCTTCCTCGGCTGGAGGCTCAACTCCATTCTCAACCCATCTTTTAAGCTTTTGATCATGACAGAATTTGTTTTGTGCACCCAGTTTTCCCTTCAGTAATATGATTTAGCAAATGTATAACACATAGTTATGTAAGTTCAAGTCCTAAAATAAGTTGGGAAAAATAGAAGTAGATTATATCAGATCAAGTACCTGGCGGTGGGATCTTGAGACCCAACCCATAGTTTTCTGAAGTAGATTTGAGCCAATGCGCCCAAAACATGATATCTTTGGCACTGACACTTTGCTTTGAGGACTATATGAGCCTGCATCGTTTGATTTCTGCGTGAAGTCAGCAAAGAGCATCGAAATTTTTTCAATAAAGAATTTTTGTAGTATCGCTGAATAGTCGTGGAAGAGCGTAGATCGTAGAAGACGGTGGTGGGGTTGGAAATGGATTTGAGCTGGGTGAAAAAAAAAGAAAGAAGATGATGGGCTTTTAGGCATTTGAGAGAGAAATATTATTAAAAAGATTAAAATTAAAAAAGAGAAAGTATTTTATTTTTATATTATATAATGGTTTGACTAATACTATTAATTTACGTCGGTATAAATATAGATTTGACAAATTATTAGATATAAGTGTAATAAACGAAACCTCCATAGATCTTTTGTAATTTATTTAAAAATAATAAAATATTGATATGACAGGTACCCAACTATTTCATATTGCAGTCATTATGGGCCCATCAACAAGGAAGGATTGCATATTGGTCCCATTAGGCCCAAATTTGATGTGGGCTGTCTGGCCTACCCATTCAAATTCTATGTACGGTTGGAAAGTAATTGAGTGTGGAAATGTCATGGACTGGGCTCGATGGGGCCATTTATGTCCTTCAGGACTTCTCAACAGAGTTTTATCAGCTTGGATGAGGATTCGGAACTAGGAATCATCAAAGATCCAGTCATCCAAACAGGTGGTGGGCTACTTGGCATTTATGACTAGGTTATTACAGATAGCAGAAGATCAATCATTGTTGGCCTACGTTCTTTGGCGGATATGAAAAGAAAGGAACAAAAAAAATTCTTCAAAACCAATTCGTAGCACCAAAGAAGATTTTGAGCCGAACTTATAGTATGCGTGTAGAACATAAAAGATACTTCAGTGGTTTCAAATTAAAGAGGTCTGACATGTGAGGCAGCCACTTGCCACGAGAGTTTGCGGCTTTTTCTTTCAAATAATTATCTCACGGATTATGCCAAACGAATTTGATGGTTTAATTTAGTCCAACTCCACCAGAGTGGGATTTATTGTACAAAAGCACATAGGATAAGTTCTTATGCTCTATACATTCCAATTAATATAAAGTCTATTCCAATAGCTGAAGTGATGGGTATACGGTATAGGCTCAAAATAGTAGTTTCTACATTTTGGAATGATAAAATTATTTGAAGAGAGATTCAAAGACAGCAGTAACTTGAATTATTAATGGCGAGGATTTTTGACAGCATACCACACTGAGGAATATCAGGCCTCTTGGTTCTACCATGCCAGAGTTCGCATGCGTACATGTTCTTCGAGAAGCTAATTGCATGGCAAGTTGGCTAGCAAATTTCACTAGCATTGAATGAGCTAAAAGGATGTGGATGGTGAGACTTTCGCTTACGTTGGCTTTCTTCATTGATGCGGATACACGGGGCACCCCTTTCATCTGTCTGCGGCGACGTCTCATAGCCCTATTACCAAAATAAGGCTTTGAAACTTCCTTCGGCCACATGACTATGGTATGCCCTAAAATGGTGCGGGTGTGAAATACTAGGCTATTTTAAGGAAATTAGGAGTTGTTGACGAGTCAGGCATCAACATGGTTATGCTAAATTCAACACGGTTATGCTAAATTTCTAAAGAAAAACACACGGCAAACTGCCAACCGACCGAGAAAGTAATAGGCCACAAGCATTCTTGTCAACAAAATTGACTCGAGCTTCTCCCTTTCCTTAGTTAATGACCCCAGCTGATTCGTTCGTTACTAGAAATGAATTAAGGTTGCATTTGACGTATTATCAGGCAATTTTAATTTGAATTATTTAATAATTTAAATTATCTACAATTTGAATAAATTATCAATAATATTGATTGATATGTTTGGTACACACAGATAATGTTGCAGTAAAATTATTGGAGATCTTGATTGACATATTTGGTATGACAATCATATTACTGATAATGTAACATCAAATTTTCAAAATATCCTTAAATCAAATTATTGCTTTAGCATTTTAAACTATTTATTTAATTTTTTTAATGATAAATTTATTATATAAAAAATTATTATTTTAATATTATTATTATTTATTATTATTTTATTATTATTTTTATTATTTTCCATTCCTTCTCCTTCTCCCTCACACCACGCCCTGACCCCATCTCCCCCCCAATCCCAACCGTCCAACACCGCCGCCCGACTATCGTGCCTCTCACACCACCCCTGGCCCTCGGCAAACCTGCACCTCATGCCACCTGCGGCCACCTCCATCGCTTCCCTCATCCACCTGCATTGCTACCCTCACCCACCCCATCGGAGGTCGTGTCGGTGGAAGAAGGCGGCGGGGTCAGAAAAGAGATGGTGGCGAGGCTCGACTCTAGGAGTTGGACCAGCTGGTACAACGGGATTGCGGCGGCGGAAGGTGGAGAACGGATGGAGAGGGATAGGGATGGCAAAATCGATCCGACCCGATGGGTATGCATCCTACCCAAATCCGATCAAATCCGAAAAATAGAATTTGACCGGATTTGGGTAAAATCTGAAAACTGTAGTACGGATATGGGTAGGTATGGGTAGTACTATTTCTATCCAAATCCGAACCCGAATCCGACCCGAACCTACCAATATCGGTAATACCCAACCCATACCCAAATATATATGTTTATAATTCTGTTTTGACAATTCTGTTTTGATTGATAATATGAATAAAATTATTTTGATTATTTATAATATTCTATGTTAAATTATAATTTATTTTATATTTAATTTCTATAAATCTGAACTTATAAATTATGTTTAATGTTGAATTGGTAATTTTGTTTGATTGATAATATACATAAAATTATTTGATTGTTATTTTTTTTGAATATGGGATAGGCATGGGGTGGGTATAGATTGGGTATGGGGAAATGGGTTACCCGTGGATATCTCCGAACCGTTGGATATGGAGATGGATATCTTTTTCTTATTCGATCGAGTATCGGTAGGGTTTGGATATAGGGTATTAAATTTGGATTTGGGGATGGGTAGTACAATACTCGATCCAAATCCTACCCATTGCCATCCCTAGAGAGGGAGGTGGCAGCGGAAAGGACAACGGCGAAGGCTACGAAAGTGGCCCTATCGTCGGAGGAGTGGTCGAGAGCGTGGAGCAGTGGCGGGCAGCACGATCGCGGGAGAAAGGGTGGGGGACGCACGGGCGAGCAACAGGTGGCGCCACATGGAGAGGGAGAGAAGGGAGGAGGGCAGTTTCATTCAGAAATTTATTACAAGATTATCAAAATAGTAATAATCTGGATAACCACCTCTTCTCTTGATAATCAAGATTACCTTATGGAGGTAATCTGGATTGCCAAGGCAATCTGGATTATCAATTCAAAAAATATATCAAATATAATAATTCAAATAATTATATTAAATTATCAACAATCTATTCAGATTGCCCGTTATCAAACGCAACCTAAGTGGAGTTGATGTGTTCACATCCATTGCTTCATGATTTAGACTCCAGGTGCTTCTTTGTTTCAATGAAAAGTTAGACATGAAGTGCCATATAAAGCCGTTTCATTAAGGAAATAAGTCCATAAAAGCAAATTTAAGCCTTTCTCCGTCCATTCTACCCTTTGAATTGAATTGGTACCTCAGATAAAAGAAAGAAACTCCATGACCATTCTGTTTTTATATTGCATACATTTTGCGAAGTTTCCCGGAACTTGGATTTTTTGCATACATCTTGAGTTCTTTTATTTTTGATGAAACATTATGCTCAAGTGCACAATTCCGACAGCACAATATATTTGTCAGATACTAAACCCCACAAGACCCATGATGTGTGTTTTTGGTACCAGAAAGAAATTATACCAAAAGAACAGGACTTCCACCACACCAGAGTCAGTCCAGGCAATATGAAGCAATGCCATTTCTTCCACCTCCAGCTGGAATTAAGGTGGCAAGCTGAAGCCAGACCGATATCTAAAATATCAAACCCATCCAAAAGAATAGCTGGCATCAAACAAAAATAAGATTATCAAAGCAAAGAACCACAGGTCTAAAAAGTTATCCGCAGCACAGCTTACAGCTTGCACTTGCCGAGGCAAGACTTCTCCAGTCTGAATGCAGGAAATGGTTCCCTCAGAAGCATGAGCAGTCTTATTCAACAGCTCCAATTCAATTTCTGATGACACCTAGACGATATAACGGCAATACCTAAAGGACCTTTAGATTAGTCGGCCCAAGGAGACAAGTAATCTATATGGGAGACAGCTATTTGATTCCACCATTAGAAACATCACTGCAATAAGGTAGAACCTTCACCGAACAAGGCTTTAGATGTGTAACAGTCACTCTCATGCTCTGTAGACCGAGAAACCGACTACATGTGATACATGTGTTATGACTATAGAAGACTATTACATGTTACACTCGTGTTATGATTATAGAAGGCATGGGTACATACCATGTATAAGTTGACGATAATTAACTAGTAGCATCTACTAGCTATATCCAATAATACAATAATAAATGATAACATGAACATGACAGAGAGAGCCTACATTTCCCTCAATAAGAGATAATTGCCCAAGCCAATACAGATTAGTATAATGTAAGCATTAGGTAGCACTGGCAGTGGCTGGAGAGGAGTTCATGGAGCCCCACACCAGCTTTCAACATCTTCCATCTATACCTCGAGCCAATACAAGGCAAGGCACTGCTAACAATTTAATTCTATTAACAAAGATTCCTTCAACCAAACATCTAAACGAACATATATTAAAAGCCATGAGCATTCTAATAGCAACAGACAGAGGTCACTCTCACCAAAGTTTCCTACAATCCATTCCTCACAATTATTAAACTCATTATGTTCACATGACACCAACCTGGGAGAGGAAAAATGCATTAGAAAAATCAGTCTCTTCCGTGAAAACTTTAGAGAAAGGTCTTCCCAAATCATTCACCGGTCCAAATTAGTCAAAAGAATCACCCTTTAATTGTCAATATAATGTCATTTATTAATTCAACATAGTATCAGGAGAGTATAACTGAGCTTAGAAAAGAATACGTATAAGATGAGGAAAAGAGAATGAAACCTCTAAAAAGAACATATGAGAGGGAAATGAAATCTCCACAAACCTAAGGAGTATGAGAAAAACTGCATCTTTACATATAAATCTGGGGTCCTCCAGAATTCCCCTTCCTTCCCCATTCTTCACACCCTTTCCCCAGTATTCTTTGCAGGATCCTCCACCAGAACACTAGGAAAAAGGAAGCTTAGACTTAAGAGAAGATTGAGTACTCTAGGGCACCCTCAAAGAATGATGAAACATGTAGCCAAATGGTATGGGAGATGGCTATGTTCAGACAGATCCAATTGTTTCCTTCTCAAACTGCTTGACAACTTCAGCCATATGCTTCATATTATCATCATAGACATATGGGATCCTCTCAGACCATGTTACTTTGCCTTTTGCTGGCATAGGCATGAATTCCTGGCATGGCTCTCCCAACACATTGATGGAATTGTGGTAGTGGTAGTATCTGATCATGTCCTCCGTGTTGTGGGTGGTCTTCCCGATGACATTTTCCGACATGTGAACGCCAGTTGCATATGCATTCCTTGCCTGAATGGCATATTTACGATCTCGCCTCACTCCAGTGATCGAATTGCGAAAGACCAGCTTCTCGAACCCCATTCCCTGGACATCCACAGATAAGAAGCTTTCAAAATCCAAATGGGACAAGGAACCACCTCCTTCTTTCTTAGCAACAATATATTCTATCCAATGCAGTATGATACAAAACAAACGTTGATCCAGCTACTTTTATACCAACTAAAGATAAAAAGATAAATATGTTACATGTGTATGATATATGAATATTTTAAAGAATGAATACTACTATGACATACAGAAAGCAAAAGATAGCTAGGAGAAGCATTCATCAATACCACAGAGATCAAAATGAGGCTCTTATTCATAAATACAAATGTAATGCTAAATAGTATACCTAATGAAATCACTTACAATAACTCCACAACCAAAACAAGTTCAGAACAACAAGAAGACAAATGCCCTTAGATTTGCAGCATTACTTCGCACAAATTATTCATAAGACAAACATAGAATAAGAACAAATCAACTAACCTGTACACTATGAATTTTAGTAACAGAGGTTCATTTTTTTAAATATTCATTGAACTAATTATTATTAGGCAGTATCTTCCTAACACCAGCATAAGGAAATCATTACAAATAGAAAACTATCAAGAGATCCAACCAAGAGTACATCCTAACAAACATGAATATAGTTGGTTTAATATTTGAGAAGTTTTTGAGTTCACAAATAATTCAGATCATAAAAGAAAATAGAAAATCAAAAGTTCTCTCCTTTATGGGTACCTCAAATGTCCAAAAGCCTTCAATGCTTCACAAAACAAACAAATTCAGATACAAGAAAATAAGAGTAACTTATAAGACAGTTTCTTCTTCTTCTTCTTCTTTCATGATGCAAAACTTTTATAGGCTTTTCTTTCTGGAATAAAAAAAAGGGAAAACGATAATCCTTGAATTTCCAAAATTCATAAACCCCTCAATAAACTCTAGGATTATGTTGCATTACTAAGGATCTTTAAAGTGAAAAATACTTTAAATCTCAAACTAAAATGCTATTCCCTATTCTTAGGGTTGGGGGGTGGGAATCAAATGTTAAAAATCTCAAATTTTCAGCAGAGTGTAGAGAGCTCACTTGGAGTAGTCCTTATTAGGATCCAGCGCACACAGCTTACTAGACATGGAATTCTGCTCAATGGTGAATTGAGTATACTGCGAGAGCTTGTCGAGCACCGATGCCAGCCTCCGCCCTCCGGCAGGTACAAGTACTCATCGACATCGAAGAAGAAGGTCCAATTGGCAGCGTGCCGATACCGATGCAAGCAATCATTCACCACCAAGAATTGGTTATAGTAGTACCCATCATACTCCGCCTGCACGTGGATGTCCTGCACCGTCAACCGCCCAGCTTTCACCCAAGGTTCGAGCACCGCCTTCACCTCCGGCCCACACCACCGGCGTCGTGGAAGACAAAATGGGAATTGGGACCAAAGAAGTGAGCATGGTAGGCCATCCATTCTCTCATCCTGCTAGCACTCAAATTACCATACAAGGGGAGCCGCAGTAGAGATACTCATATTGGAACGGTGGCTGGTACTGTGATTGGTTGTAAGAGCCCGGAGCTTCCTCCAAAGCCACGAACTTTTCATAGCGGCGAGAGGCGGCGGAGTAGTAGGCGTGGAGGAGAAGCTTGCCGCCGGCGTTGTCGGCATTTGGGTTGGAGGGAAGGTGCAGTTGACGACGACGACGGTGTAGACGCGGCCGTACCCCAGTCGGGGAGCATCTTGTAGGCCTTGGCGCGGACGGGGGCGGCGGAGGGGTTGTTGGAGACCCACTCGCATTTGAACCAGGGGTGCCGAAGACATGGGTGGGTTTGGAGGCGAGGCCGACGACGGCGAAGGTGGTGGGCCGCCGCGGTAGGCGCCCATCTGGACGAACAGCGCCGCGGCGCTGCCGTAGGCCCGGAAAACTCTCTTGTTCGGGTCGGCAGGAGGAACAAAAACGGGAGATTTTGATTTGGGCTGCAGGGTGGGAATTGGAAACAGGGGAGGGGATAGGGAGGAGGAAAGTTCGGATTTGGGAGTGGGAGGTGGAGTTGGAAACAGGGGAGGGTAAGGGGGAGGAGGAAAGCTTGGATTTGGGAGTGGGAGGTGGAGTTGGGGAGAGGGCAAGAGGAGAGGCGAGAGGAGAAGAAGGATTCGCAGGGTTGGAGCTGCCACATGGCTATGAGAAGGGCAAGGCCTACGAGGGTCGCTATGAATACCTTGATATCCAAACAGACGAGAGGGAGGCTTGGGGAAGCTCCTCCATTCGCTCCTCCTCCTCCTCCACAGACTCCATCTTTTCTCGGTTGGGCTTCATATCTTCTTTTCCCTGGTCTCTTCTTCCTCCTCCTCCTCCTCTGGCCTTCCCCTTCCTTTGTCTCAGGCAAGAGGAGAAGAGAGAGAGAGAGAGGGGTTGGGGGACGGGGATGCCGCTGGATTCGTTCTGGATCGCACCAATATCACCCCGATTGGTGATGGGTGATTAAAATAAGACTCTCTCCTCATCATTGGCATTGCCAACGGCCATGATTTTTTTTTGGCCCTCCAAATTGTGATGAATAAATTCAACAATGGCTCATTGAATTTTACGACAAAATTCAGTTTGCGTTCAAACTACCATTAAATCTGTCCGCAACGAAAGAGAGATGTGAACTGGAGGTTTGGCGCGTCGGAGCTTCGCGCGGGTCAAAACGCGGACCTTAAGCGGCCTCGGAAGATGGGGAGAGTGGCAATATTGGAATAATTGAAAGTATCAAGTCCGAAGTTGGAAGCATGACGACCGTAAGATCGACCATGTTTGGCGCTTCAACGCTGGAAAAATACTCAAATAGGTACGAAAATAAGTGAAACGGACAAAATACTGGAAGACCGACTGCTTCCTTTTTTTTCTTTTCTTTTTTAATTTTTTTGAAAATTTAGATTCTTGAAGCAAAAATAAATTGTTTGTTTTTCTAGAAACTCCCTCTGGGTCTTTGGGTTTTAATTTAAATAAGCCATCAATCAGTGTTCTTATATGGTGGAATAGTTTATAACTGTGTATATGCTTGATTGAACTAAATCCTATCTAAGAGTTTTGTTTTCTGTTTTTAAAGTCTAATTTGATCGAAACAAACTCATAATCTGAACAACAGACTACCAAAAGACTTCCTAATCATCTTGCAACCTTGTCAGAACTATAGACAATCTTGGAGAGGATCTCAATTGAATTAAAACGTAGGCTCCACCGGAAATTTTAGGACCACCCGTGTTACCGGAGAAGTTGTTTCTTTGCCTTCTTGGGACATGTGTCTTTGTTATTCCCTTGTTCGTATGTATAATGTACGTCATGGCTTTTGGGTGGACCATGTGTCACCTTCCTATAAGGCTATAGTGACGGCCCAACTGAGGTAAGGGGGTGGGTGAAGTTTTGCGTGATGGAGCAAAATGAACAAAGCTGCCTAAAATTGGTACCATTTGGGTCAAGCAATGCCACAAGCTAGGTAAAAGGGTGGAACTTAATACATGAACCAGGTCCAATGGATCAATCTGAATCCCGAAGCATATGTATGGTGAACCCTCGCTTGATCTTGAATCATTAAAATACAAGAGAATAATGTGACAAGTGACTATTGGACTGTGCTAATGGATCAGATCCATTTAATAATTTGACGGCATTAGACAGCTTGGAGCAAGCGAGCTTTGGTGCTCATTCTCTTATCTGTCATTCCGTGGATGTTTAGCAACCAAGAATAAAGATGTAGGCAGATTTTATGTGGAAAATAACCACTAATGTATGGTCCTACACTTGTTATGACATACTGTGAACTTGGCCCAATCTACTCAAATGCCAACACAGTCTAGGATGGATAATTCGATCACCATATATGGAAGGTGCTGGCTTGATTTTGGTAGTTACACCAAGTGACCGGAATCGAATCCCATCTTCATTAGGATTTGGCGGGTTAGATATATTTTTTAGGAGGGCTCTCTCTTTCTGTGTAGCTTTTTACATATGGGTCTTCCTATCAAAAAGAAAGAAGTGCATAGAGCACACCAAGTGCCAGGGATATTTGAGCGAGGGCCATCTCCATTTGTATAACTCATTGCAACATTGCTTACATTTTCCTTCCAAAGAAAATGAAACTCTTCTACAAAAAAAAAAAAAGAATCCACCCACACACCATGACGATAATAACTTGCATTGCAAGATGGAAGCGTATGGTGATGACCACAACTCCTAGATGTTTAACTGTAGGATTGCACCCTCAAGTTGGAGTTTCCAAGAAACTAAGTCCAGGAACGTAGTTGTGTTGTAGTGTGTCGTATTTGAGTTGTAAGCTCATTGTCACTATGAAGGGCGAGGTATCTACTAGATTTCATCCTTACCTTGGCGGCATCCATGATATATGCTTCTAACTCTAATATAGTGGAAAGTACACCATATTTTTTCCGAAATGTAATTTATCCTTGTGGGCTTTGAATTGGCTGGGCATTGCTTGAGAGGCTGATGGGCTGGGCTTTGGGTTTGTGCAGATCCAATGGAGGGCCTAGTTTCTCCAGTAATGAAAATCTATTGCACACACTACTATACTGTTGCATAAAACAAAATCACAGCAAAGGATTTACACTGCCATTGTTTAAGGGATGGTAAAGCTTCTTATTGCTTATGTAATTTGTGCAGGTGAAAGCAAAATTTGTATTCGCATTAAATATATAAAAATCATTGTTTTCATTAAAAGCATCAATAGAAAGGCTTTGCCTTTGTGCTATGATGGTCATTTTTGTTGAAATTAGTAAAATTGAATTTTAAATAATCTAAATACATAATTATAATTCTAAATTTATTTTCAAATTATTAATATATTTATGTACTTGTCTATCTTTCTATACTGTTTTCATTTTTGCATGCGGTCTTAGTTACTTGCACTTGATGTTATTGCAGGTACTAGAAACTCCTTATAGTCTATAACATATCTATCTGCTCAATCGTAGTTAAAGTTATAACAACAAATCAAGCATTCTCCATCTTTGTATTGAGTTGCTTCAATTAATTATTTATTCTTATTCATCTTTGGAGGTTTTTAAGCATCTATATGTAGCTTGATTTTCTTCACACTCTAGTTGGCAATCTTAAGCTAACTAATGTGACTTCAGTTGCACTAATTTCCCATAATGTTTGCTAATTATCTCTCTAACCACATGTTCTCTAAACTAGAATATATTATAAACAGACGATTAACACAGTAAACTTGGGCAGTTGGCGAAACTATAAATGATATATAAACATATAAATTATATACATATGGTAGCTGTCGTGTTCCTAAGGCGTTCGATTTGCACCAACATCCCTTTCACGTCAATGGCACGAGATCTGCTTCTGTCTCTCCCCTCACGCCATTTCTACGGTCCTTCCCGATCTTAATTCAAATTTCCAACGTCATTCAAAATCAACCATTGCTCATGAGGCCAAATAAGGATTTGGGCGTTATTCTCGACAGCGCATGTCTACATCCATGCTTACTTTGTCACGTCCCGAATCTAATATCCGAGTCAGATATGTGATGGCCGTACACTCCTTAGAGTAAGTTCTAAAGAATATGCAAGAACAAAGTAATTCATTACAACCTCAACATCCATAATATCTGATTTCAATAATAATTCGTAAAACTTACATAATTATAATTGAAATTCTTTCAATCCTCTGATCAGATATCATGACACTCTATCTATGCATCCGCTCACTCGCAAATCCATACCATAGCCAATCATGAGCACTCTGTAATTCTGAGAAGAAAAAGAAAGATGAAGGGGTTTACAATCCAGAAAGAATTCCCATATTACACTAATATAATAATATAATTTGAAAATAATTATAAGCAATAAAATATGAAATCTCATGTTCAATATCCAGAATACTACAAACATTCATAAATTATCTGTCTTATCAAAGAGATGCATCATTATATATTAATGGGTGAAATATTTTTGTTCAACAATTGTTTCATGTCTTGTCTTTCATTTCTCTTTTGATTATCATATGATCTTTAATCTTTTTCTTTTTGGCTCTGGACTAACCAAGTCTATACCTCAATCATCATCCGAATCAATTTCCACTTAAAAGCCTTTCAAGACTGTCCCAAGATGAGCTCCTGGCCGACTGATCCACCTATAAGCCAGTGGGGGTTGTCCCAAGCATAAGCTCCTGACCGACTGATTCATCTATAAGCTAGTGGAGGCTGTCCTAGGTATAAACTCCTGACGGATTGTCCCAGGCATAAGCTCCTGGCGGGCTGTTCCACGTGACAAAGCTAGTCCATACCATATCTCTCTTTTTCATTTAATCATTATGTGTTGATTTTATCAAATCAATTCCGACTTACATTATGATCAATTTAGATATGTCGTATCCATATAATCATACCATCAATCTCTGATATATATATATTGACATAACATACTCATGCTCAAAATCATATAAGTAAATAATGATGTCTTGGATATAGCAAATTCATCGATCTCAAATCCAACGATGCAAAACCAATGATGCAAGATCAACGGTAAAATAGCATATATATATAATGGTGATCATGTATAGAGATTTTATCTTTACTGGTAACTGATCCAAGTATAGAAATCAATGTTCTTCTTCGATTTATGAATTTTGAAACAAATATTCCACTCGACATCTTATGCAA
>KE504646.1:1709898-1720708 GCA_000441515.1 Elaeis oleifera
GACTCTAGAGAGACAAAATCCATAAAAAGAGAGAAAGATCTAGAGAGAGAAAATAGAGAGAGAATCTAGAGAGAGAAATTGGAGAGAGAAGGTAAAAGAGGAGAGAGGAAAGAGAGAGAAAAGAGAGAGAAGAGAGAAAAATTCTCTCATTTTTTTTCTATTTTTTATTTTTCTTCTTCTTCTTTCTTTCTTTTCTTTCTTCTTTCTCTTTTCTTCTTTTCCGTTTCTTCTTTCTTTCCTGTTCCTTGGCCGAATAGGGAAGGACCAGAGGGAGGCTCGATGGCTCGGCTCCAACGAAGGGTGGTGGCATCTGGTCGACGGCGACAGAGCAAAGAAGGTCGGCGGCGAGGTTTGACCGACGAGAAATCAAGAAACAATCGAAAAAATAAGGTATTGCCCCTCTTTCTAGTTTTCCGATCATTGGCCGCTTGCCGGCGGCCAAAACCTCTCGGGAAGGGGGATAGAGAGATGAGGTCCTATCCTAGGGGTGAGACGTTGCAAACGGCGGCACCGGTGGCTGAAAAAGAGGAGGAAAGGGCCCGACCGAAACAGAGCAAAACAGAGGTTCAACTTTTTCATAGATTTTCTGACGAGCTCGACGGCCGGCGAGGGTGCACCGTGCCGTGGAAAGGAGGGGAAAGAAGAGGAAAAAGAGGAGAAGGGCTTATCTCCGATTCCGGTGAGGTCTCCGACGAGTATTTGAGATGAACACGATGAGGATATTCACGGCTTCAACGGAAAAATTCGAGAAAAATAAAAGAAGAAATCCGGTGCTCGTCGTGGCTAGCCATGGAGAAAGGAAGTGAGATTTTATAGAAGTCTTCTTAGAGTTCCTTGTGGCCCTAGGAGTTCTCCTCCCAATCGGACTTGGGGAAGAAGAAGACTCCAACGGAAGTCTTCTTTCAGTAAATTTTTTTTTTTTTTTCATATGGGCTTGATTCAGGATCCAATTGGCCGGGTTATTACATACAAGGCTCAAGGGTAGATATTATAATTTATAATTTATAAATTTGGTATTCAAAAAATTCGTTTAGAATATTATAAGGAAAAAAAAGATTGACTTGTCAAGACTTTTATTGGAGAAACTTTTGTGCGAAGACATCGCAGACTTCGCAGTAATCTCATTACAGACAAGCTAATGTGCAACTTTTCTATTGCTTATCAATTTTACAATTTGCCACACGCCCGTTTAAAAGAAGAAAAAAAAATACATGATAGATTCATAATTACTTTTTTTAAGGTCCCATGTGGGAGAAGTAAGACACCTCCCACGAGAGCTTTATCGGTTGTAGTGTTAAGGATAGATTAATAATTACCTGATGAGCCATAATAAAATATTACACAGATCTGACTGTTGTCGACATTTGAATATGATGAATGGTCCGCACCAATGGAACGCACCAAGCCAGCTCATGCCGAGTCCTCGTGGGGCCACCACCCAAGCATACCTACCCACAATAAAATAAAGTAAAATAAAAGATGACCATTGGAGCTGGTCAATCAGTCAAAGTAAAGCATCAAGTATAAAGACTGATTATATCAGGAACAAGACAAAAAACTCTTAGATAACTAAAGCCAATAAAAAAAAATTTATATCAAATATTTTTTATAAAAATAAGAGCGAGGCTCACCCACTATTATTATTATAGCCCTATTAATCAGAAATATAGAGCAAAATAGTTACAATAATGATAAAAAAAGATGATAATTGACAGATGGCCATTTTAGCGAAGCTAATAGTCATCCAGTCGTTCAAATGAGCGTGAAAAGAAGAGTGGTGTGACAGAAAAATACAAGAGGGGAGAGAAGAATATAGAATTCTCAAACTCCAGCGATTTGTTTAAGCAATGATAATATTTCTGTTAAATCAACATTGTTCTCATTCTTCTAGTGTTGAGATTATTAGGTTGAATATTGCATTGTAAAAAAAGACTTCAAACAAAAGAGGTGTCGGTTTCGCTCTTTAGATGATATCCAACTTGTTAAGACTACAACAGTCTCCTAGATCATAGGAGAGATATGACTCATGAGAGATCGGCTACTTTTCTTCCAAAGTTGAATAATAGAACTAAAGGATATGTTAACATGTAGTTTTTCTGCAACTCTCTGTCAAATCTTCGTTTCATAGCTACATAAAACCGATAGATGATCTATAGTTTTCTCATGAACAGGTCTAAAAAAAGATATATCTAGTTTTAGAGTGAAAAAGAACAAGTCTAAAAATAATACGGATAGTGCAGCAGTAGCAATCTAGTGATTCTTCTAAAATGAGGTTAATTCACCATTGCCCACTTGGAAGAAATTGCTTTGATTGAAAGATATTTGTGTCTTTGTGATGCCCTTCCAAACTTCCAAAACTTGGTAAGTAGAATGCATATTCAAGGAGAGGTCGGTGGTTGATTGTTATAATGCAAAGTTAACCCAAATTTGTGAAGTGGTTTGGATGGTTCTTTGTAGAGGAATCACCATCTTTTGGTAAGGAGACACAAATTGAAAGTCTTAAGATCAATGACTCCTAAACCTCCAAGGGATTTCGGCTTACAGAACTTTTTTTATTTGACCAAACAATTGGCACCATAACACAATTTGTTACCTCTCCATAAAAACTCTCTTCTCTTTCTATCAATACATTGAATAACTACTTAAGGAAGGAGGTAAAACATAATTAATAGAGTGGTAGCAAACTTAGGACAGGATTGACTAAGACTAGTCTTCCACCTATTCACTACAGAAAAAGGATATTTCTTGACTTAATATTACTGACATTAGGATGAAGCATCATAAGTTTCAAATACCACATCCACCTGCTGACGTTTTTATTTTATGATGCTTTAAAGCATCAGCAAGTTGCAAAATAGAAAAACGTTGATGGAAGCCACAAAGTATCATTAAATTTAATTCCTCTCATCCATCCCGTGCCTTCATCCAAATTGAAAACCCTAGACCTCTTCTCAGATCTTGCCAATTAACTCTCTGCCTCATCATCGTCGATCCCGAGTGGACTCCTTAGCCTCCCATCTCTTGCGCCTTCTCATTTCAACCTTGTTGATATTAATCGATCGTCCCTCTGCTTTCACGCCTCCATCCCAAGCTCTAGTCACTGTGCACGCTACGACCTCCCTTCACTTATCTCGTCGCCTCTCATCATCTTGCTTTCCTACCACCATCAACCTCATCCTCACCTAACGTATGCCTCCTCCTCCTCCTTCTCTATCTATGCATTGCCCATCGCTACCTCTCACCTCTCTGATTGAAATCCTAACCTTCTCCTCGAATCGCTCTCATCCTTCTCCACCCCTTGTACTCTCCAATATCCGCACTTCCAATCATATGCTCAGTTCACCTATACAGACCTCCAATTCTTTGAGGTTTGATCTCTTCTTCCCTTCGATTCTTTTCTCCCTCAGGTCTAGTCCCATCCCTTGATCAAAGCCTTAACTCTAAATCTCAGTATAGACCTTCAATTTTTTGCTCTCACCTTCTTTTGTGCAGGTTTAAGCGAGAATATTAATTTTCGTAGCTGCATGAGCAACTCTGTATGTTCCTTATATATCGAGATCCAAAAGTTACACGTGATGCAGACAAGAATTCATATGCTTCTACCAAAATCTTTTGCATATTGTAAATGTTCTTAAACTAATTTAATACATATACGATCCTCATGCTTCTTAGTGAAACTACATGTAATATATCACGTATCATGTATCATGATACTTATAAATTTCATTGAAACTCATAGAATTTGTCAATTAAAATTTATAAATCATATATTTTATGAAATTTATATTTCTATAGTTGGATGAGTATGGAAGAGCCTCTGGTGAGGTAGAGTTTTATAGGATGACTTATATTTATCGAGATGGTCATGTTGTTAGTGACAAATCGAGAGATATATTTATATATTTTGATAACTATTTAGTACAAAAATTTATAATTTATTTTAAGTATAAATTAATATATATTTTCTTCTTGAATATAGGAGATAGCTTCATTTCTTGTTGCAGAATATATCGATGAGTCATCAACATCCACGGAGGTCAATCATATCGAGGTGCAGATAATGATAGAGCTGTTGGGGCTGGATCGTTATAGTCGGATGAGAAGTTATAGAGTTGAAGTCATTTCCACTCAATTATTTGACGTGCACTGATATAGTCAGGATACTAAAAAGAGTTCTAGCAATATGAATATTCGTATGCTCGAAGCTTGGATGGAGGCACAAATTGAGGAGTTGGAGGTACGAGTAGAGGCATGGATGGAGGTGATGAGGCAGAGCTATGATGTAGTGATATCTTTCATGAGTACTAAGATTGACCAATTGATATCCGTCTTATAGATGTTTGTACGTAGACTCTTCTAGGGTACATAGCTAACTATATTTTATTTTTTATACACTTAATCATTTAATTTATGTTATAATCTTCATATTCTCAACTACTAAAATTTTTATATCTTTATTGTAGGCTCCTGATAGTTCTAGCAGTCATAAAGTTAACGACGATCATGCTCCTATGAATCACTGATAGTCGGATGGTCCCTATGTTTTTTTAGTTTATAAATTTCTTTTACTTTCTTTTCTTTGGTTATGGATTGTAATTCATGTATATGATGGACAATATAATTATGACTTTATTAGATTATATGGAGTGTTTATTATGACTTTATATTGGTTTTAAATTTTTTTATAAATTTTGGATAGATTTATGTATTGATTATGGTGTTATATAGAGTGTTTATTGTGATTATGTTGCTGTTTGGATTTTTTATAAATTTTAAATAAATTTATGTATTATGTATAGATTAATAAATTTTTTTTGAATTTTTTTTGAAATAGAATATTATCAACACTTTAAAGCATCGGTAATAAAAACAATTGCCAATGCTTTAGAATACCGGCAAATACCTAACAGAAAAGCTTATCGATACTTATAAGCATTAGAAACTCATTAAAACTTGTCGCGCTTTTAAAAAGTATTGGCAGCTTCCTAGTGTACAACGATGCACATATGCATCGAGAGTTACCATTGCTTTACCAAAGGTCGGAATATTGTTTCCATTCTTCACTTATCAATACATTTTTGATGCTTTTGAAAGCATTGAGAGTAAATTTTATGATGCTTATAAGCACCAGGAATAGCTAATATAGGCGTGGGCAATGGTCTAGAGCACTGTAGTGATTGAGAGCATTTTACCTTTCATATGTCCAATTTTTTATCAATTTTTCAATGATAAATGACCATTCTGTATTTTTAGGTTTGGAGTGATGCAGAGAAAAATCCAAGTACTTCATGGGCAGTGTCGAAGTTGAGCATCCAAGCAATTTTGCAAATGAGTCAGAGATCCCCTAACCGATGAACGAGCTTTTATCAAAATTGATCGAGTCTTGTAATCAGTTCATGTGAGTAGAGGATAAGCTTGATACGAGAGATGTGTACCTTGAAAGCTTTACAAAAGAGGAGCGCATTATCTGCATGCTGGATGCAGTGAATGTTTCCGAAATTTTGAGGGAGACCAGTCTCTTCTATATATGAGCTAGTTTCTTGCGCAATCGATTAAGAACATTGATTACTAGAATAAAAGGAATGGAGGCAAAGGATCTCGTTGTTTGAGCCTCCTACCTACCATAATCCAGTTACTAAGTTCCCTATTAATTAGAGGTGCAATTTTGTTGGTATGAAGGATACAATTGATCGAAGAACACCACTTAATGCCGAAACCTCTTTCCTTAAGCAAGATGAGAAGAAAGTCCCAATTAATATTGTCAAATACTTTCTCAAAATCTAATTTGAATAGGAGACTTTTCCGCTTAGTTCTCTTCTAATAGTTGATTAATTCGGTTGCAAGAGCAAAGCTGTTAGAAATTTGTCTATCATGAATGAATACTGTTTGAGCATCAGAAATGAGGATTCCGATGTATTTAGATAGCCTCAAAGAGAGAATTTTTGTGAAAATCTTCACGATTCCGTTGAATAGGCTAATCGGCCTATAGTCCTTTACTTTTTTACCAACATACTTCTTCGGGATTAAGGCAAGGTAAGTATAGTTAAACCTTTCTAACTCTATATCATTTAAGTGCAAAGCGTTGAAAAATCTATAGAGCTCCTTCTTTGATTAGGAACCAGAATTCTTGGAAGAAAATAGTTGGGAAGCCATCGGGACCGAGTGATGATTTGTTTTTCGGCATACTGAAGGTGGCTTGCTTGATTTTATTCTTAGTGAAAGGTTCTTCCAGTTCTTTAATATCTACCATTTCTTCTGCGAAGAGATTCTTCCAATCTACTTGGAGATTATGCCGAGAAGTTTGTTGACTTGCTGTGCCTAGCAGACCAGAATAGTAGGAGGAGAAAGCTGTCATGATTTAAGATATATCAGAGAGAGCATTATCTTGATCTTTCAGGAATGAAATGATGTTTTATGTTCTCTTGAGCTTGCTATGGTGTGAAAAATTTGTATTCTAGTCTCCTTGCTTCAGCCAATTAACCCGTGATCTCTATTTCCACATAATTTTCTCTTGAAGGAGAAGATCATATAGTTGTTGTTTTAATCTGGATCTTTCTTCCTGTTCGTCTTTATTAAGTGCGTAGTCTCTTCTTTGCTATCAAGCTGCCAAATTTTAGATTTGATGGATTCCTTTAGTAATGTTTCCATTATTAGTCTGATTCCACTATTTGATTTTGCTCTTGAGGAATGTGAATTTGTCGGAGAGCTTTGCCGCAGCATCGTCAGCGGAGGGAGTAGCCTTCCACCAGCTAGTAACAAGGGCCTTGAAGTTATAAATAGAGAGCCAAAAATTTTCAAATTGAAAGAATCTCTTTTCTTTGATCTTCCTCTCAGTTATAGAAGGATAGGTCAGTGATCCGGTGTAGTCTTTGCTAGTGGTCTTAGGCAAGAGGAAGGAAAGGCTGTTCTTCATTGGAAGGACACCAAACACCTGTCCGATTTAACTAGTGTGGGAAGTTCTCTATGGTTTGACGAAGTAAATGTCTCTGGTTTAACTTGATCTCCATTAGGAAATATTTATGGATGAAGTTGTTGAAATTCGACAATGGAATACCATTTTCAGTTGGTCCAGATCGATCAGCGAGGAAGCACTTAAGATTAAAGTCACCGATAATGACCCAGGGACCTTACCTCACTGATGTAGTGCATTTTGTGAAGAAATTTGATCGCTAGCAAGTATCATTCCACCATAAACATTCGTCAAGATCCATTCAGAATTTTTGCGGTCATGGATTGGTTTATGCTTCATGGACAATGAGAAGGAGCCTTCAAAGAAGAATGAATCTGTTATAATTCTAGAATTCCACATTGTAAAGATACCACCAGATGGGTTTCTTGATGGTATAGCTTGTCAAACATCAAAATAGTTGCCACAGAATCATTTAATAACATTTTATCAATGTTCTCTAATTTGTTTCCTGCAAAAAGGCAGTGCTACATCAAGATGAGAGGATGGTATCCTGAATCAATCTTCTTTTTTTGGCACTCCAAGGCCGCAAACATTCTATAAAATTATGATCATTTTGGATGATGTAGGGGATTCAAACATAATATTTTAACAGACCAGATGCTCGAGACGATAGGAGAACAAAAAGTGCCATCCATTAAACAGAATATGTAAATACATCTGAAGCCTTTACAAGTATTTAAAAAATGGAGAGTAATTATTAAATACAGAGTTTCCATAAAGGTATGGCTCTGTGGAGAGGCAAAGGATAAGATGTAACGAGACAATTATTTTAAACACACCAAAGACCACAAGTATTTGAAAGACGCGGAGATGTTTAGGTGAAGATGACCAGCTATAAAATATTTTAAACTAAAAAATTCTGCGACCACCTCAACTACGATGCATGGAGATGGCTAGCTATAAAATTCTTTTGGTTCAAAACACTAATATATCACCTTTTTATGGGCTTTATCTATAATATACGTGGCAGACTAATTTAACTAAGTTTTACTTGGAAGAAGGGCTCAAAACATTTAGGTCGCTTCGCGGTTGGACTGATCCACCAACTCAATGGTGATCCTAAACTCCCCCTCCTCCTCCTCCTCCTCCTCCTCATCGATGGGCCCCACCATCGGCCACACGAATGCCGGCCTGAATGGAGGCACTGCCGGTGGATCTATCGATCGGGATATGATCTGGACTATCGCTTTTGTCTTCGGCCGTTCCGCCGGGGTGTTGTGGCTGCACGCCAACCCAAGCAGAAGGAGCCTCTCAACGTCAGCGACCACGTAATCACCGGCATGGGTGAGGTCGTGGTCCACGGCGTCAAGGAGGCGGCTCTCCCGGTATAGCTTCCAGACCCAATCGGCAAGGAACTGGAATCCGACCGCGAACTTGTAGAGGGGCTGGCGGCCGCAGACGGTCTCAAGGACGACGGCGCCGAAGGCGAAGACGTCGGACTCACGGGTGGCGCGGCAGGTGTGGAAGCACTCCGGGGCGATGTAGCCCCTGGTGCCGGGTACCCGCCGAGCTCGCGCTCGGTGTAGGAGGACTTGTCGACGTCGATGATGCGGGCGAGGCCGAAGTCGCCAAGGTGGGCTTCGAAGGAGGCGTCCAGCATGACGTTGGAGGCCTTCAGATCGCGGTGAACCACCTTCTGATAGTACCCGTTGTGGAGGTAGTCGAGGGCCGACGCCAAGCCGGCGATGATTTTGTAGCGCTGCGTCCAGCTGAGCACAGGCTTGTCAGCGCCGCCGAATAGGTGCTGGTCTAGGCTGCCATTGGGCATGTAATCATACACCAAGAGTAGAACACCACCGTCATGACACCACCCTGTAGTTAATAGCCACTTGTCACCAAGCCATTCAATGTTGTATTCACATAATATATATTTCAAAATCATAACCAAGCCATTCATCCATTGCACTATCGACTGGTTAATCCTCTACCTACCCCATGGGACAGATCTAAAAGATTTAGGCCACAAATCTATATATATTCCTGAAAAAAATTTACATGCATGTACAGAGAACGATATATATATATCTAGGGACCGATCAGTACCTAGCTCCAAAGAAAAGTTCAGATTAAAAGCGGGATGGATCATGGAACAACAAATTCTGACGCAGAAGAAACTAAACAAAAATTATTAAGGAGAAATTAATTACCAACTAAGGACGAGGTGCTTGTGTCGGAGGCAATTGATGATGCTGAGCTCGTGAATGAAGTCATCCTGACAATCCTTGCTGTTGTCCCTTGAAAATTTCTTCACAGCCACCTCAATCTGCTCTCCCGGATTGTCCCCTGGCAACACTCCCTTGTACACAGTCCCAAACCCCCTTGTCCAAGCTTCAAGTTCTCATCAAAGTTATTAGTAGCCTTCTTTAGCTCATCAAACATAAACTCCTTTGGTTGCCCCGGCAAGCTCTTCAACTTGTTCGTCAAGTCGTCCCTCACCGGCCGCCGCCTCCTACAAATGAACACCAAGAGGCCTGCTAGCAGTGCCACTGCGGCCACCGGAGCACCGATCTCCACGCCGAGCTTCCAGCCTCCAGCCTTGCCGCTGCTACCATGATTGCCTTCGGAGAGATTCTCGACGGTTAGACTCCAAGAAAGAATGCGGTTTACCTGGTAGTCGCTCCCGGTGGAGGCCGAGAAGCCGAAATATGACTCTTGAAGAACGCGGACGCCGAGGTCGAGCGACGAATTAAGCACGGCGAAGCTGGGCTTCGGCTGGCCCTGGACCGCCATGTAGACCCAGATGTGGCGGACGACGCCATCATAATCGATCCAGATGGTGTAGTTGGTGGCGTCTGATGGAGCGATTTCGATGCTGAATGGTGTCAGCGAGGCGGAGGCGTTGGAGACGACGTTGCTGATGTCGAGGCCGACGTGGTTGTCGTCAGGGTCGTAGGGCTGCTTGACGGTGTCGAACTCGACGGCAACGAGGTGGTTGTTGGGTCGCCGTTGAGGGTGGCGTTGGTGAGGCCAAGGAAGCCGGCATCGCTTCGGGAGGGAATGCCGAGCTCCGGGGCGATGATGAAGGCAAAGCCCTCGCCGGGGTGGTGTTGCTGACGCGGTAGACGTTGACGGAGAAGCTGGTGTTGAAGGAGGCGACGCGCTTGCCGCAAGGGAGGTCTTGCCACAGGGTGAAAGGGCGGTTTAGGAGGACGCGACCGGACTGGTTTATAAGGTTTTCGACACTGTTGAGGGTGTGGGGGTGAGCTGCAGGGCGCCCTGGCTGATGTTGGCGTGCTCGAGGACGGCGAGGGTGGTGGTGGCCTCGGATTGACCGAATGACGGAAGAAGAAGTTGAAGTAGGTGGTGGTGGTGGTGGAGAGGATGGGGATGGGGAGAGGGAGGAGGAGGAGGTGGAGGAGGAAGAGGGTGGGGATGGAGAGGCGGAGGAGGCTTAGAGATGGGCCCATCTCAGGGGGAAACCAAGGGATCGAGGTGGGGGTGGGAGGCCCAGGGGGTACTTTCCTGAGTGCCCGAGGGGAGTATGGGGTGGCCGGTGGCTGGGGAGAGTGTTGGGTTCGGATATGGCGAGGGTTCTGGGGTTTTAATGGGCGAGTGCCGGATTCCAGAGTGTTCTATTGGGCTTTCCTTCACCGTTAGATTGGACGAAGCGAGCGGCTATCAATTTTTCTGAATTAGAGAAAGAGCTCTTATGGTAGGTGCTCTATTGGATGTTTAATTATTAAATAGATCAGCGCCGGTGGACCAATTCAACAGTCATTAGCCATATTTATTATCCACTTATATTTAAACAATTCGAGATCAAATAAAGACTAATATATTAACCCGTGCCATGTCCGAAACTTCATTCTTTCTCTCTTTCTTATATATATATATATATAT
>KE504646.1:1787655-1797922 GCA_000441515.1 Elaeis oleifera
GATTGTAATTTTCTTGTAAACACAGCCGTAAATCTCATAAATACCAAGACAACAATGAGTCAGACAAATGATGGTAGTTCGGTATCATTTAATGTAATGATGATGAGTAACGGCATGACAAAAGAACAACAAAACCAACGGAGGAGATACAGCTGAAGTTATCATAAAATAATCACCTAAACACTAGAATTAGTGAATTACGAATGATTGGAAACACAAGTTTTTGATCAAAGTGTAGCGCTACTAGGATCCGGTACCATACGGTGTAATAGAAAGAAAGAAGAAAGAAATAAGAATACAATACAAATACGTCGATTGGCCTAAAGCCTATCTTCACGGGGCATGCAAGATTCACTATGAGAGAATAAAATAAGATCAATACAAGAAGAACTCACCACTCAACTTTTATATAAGAGTCTCTCACAAAAAAGCTCCAAAACCCTTACAAAAGCTCTCTGAAACCTCTGTTGAAGCTTTTCTACACCTCCAGGATGTCACCAGCTTTGCAACACAATAAACGGTTCGTCAATCGGAGCTATATAGACTCCAGAATCATAAAAAATCGTTTTGAAACAGAGTCCCAATCAAGTCTGGAATCATCCGTAGCTGTCCGATCATGACCGGCTCGCAACAGAGCCGTCCGATAGCGCAAAATAGCCCCCCTGATCACCTAATCACACTCGAATTTGCTCACAGCCGTCCGATCACGATCAGCTGCACTCTAGACCGTTCGATCGTGCAAAAACAGAACTGAACCACACATGGACCGCGACTTCGATCCACGGCGGTCACATGGACCGCCCAGCGTCTCGTGGTCCACCAAGCGTTGGCTTGGGGCACCCACGCATGCTGGCCGGCCGCGCGCTCGCCCATGCTGGGCCCACCCACGCCTGGGATTGCCCGCTCCTAGGTCGCGCGCACCGCGTTGGGCCCATCCTCCTGCTGGTCGGGCGCGACTGCGCGCTGTGCGCGTCTCCGCCAGTCCCTGCCAGCCATCCACCGACTGCCGCCGCCTCGTGCACCATGCCACCGCTCCGGATCTTCTTTCGCACGTAACTTCTCCGTTCGAACTTCGTTTTGGATGATCTTGGACTCATTGGACTTCATTTTTCATCCTGGACCTCGTTGTGGGCTCAATGTAGATCGAATTTTAAGATATATTTCTAACAATCTCCACCTCGACTCGATATTCGGCCTCCACCTATCTCTGAGAGTCTGTGATTTGTCTCAGCCCCACGCCTTGGGGCATACCTGCTGTCTCATAGATGGACAACGTGGAAGTCGAGCCAGGACGCTCGATCCCATCTCTGTCATGGGCTGTGTCCACTCTGACCAAGACCTGCTCGGGGTATCATCCTACGGCAATAGGAATCTCACCCTGCGACGTAGCCTCTTGTCTTCTCGAGTCTTCCGTTTCGTGCCCGATCCACCTCCACCTGGAGCTCATACTCGCTCTAGGCTCCTCCTAGCTCCTGAAGCTCCACCTCGCACTAGGCTCTCCACCAGATAGTAATGTCCTCTCGTCCTCTTCTTCCCTCCAAAATAATCCTATCGCCGCATAGCACCTTCAGGATTCTTCCACCAGCTACCGTCCTGTAATCTCTCAAATCCAGTCTGCTCAGTGAGATAAGATTTTGCCTGAAATTGGGTATGTATTGGATCTCCCTTAATCTTCTTACTGCACCATCATGTGTCCTCCAACTGACCGTCCTGATGCTTCTGATCGCACAACTCGATCCATCCGATAAATAAACAGTGCCCTCACTGTTCTCCAGAGAGTCAAACTGCTCCTCTCTGCAACATACATGATAGGTGCATGCAGAATCTAAGATCCACTGCTGAGAAGAATTAGATACCTCATCAGATATCTCCAGGATATCTCCTTCTGAATCGCTACTGGCCGTCGCTGTAGTAGCCCTCGTCCGATCCCTGAATTGAGAGCAATCTCTGGCTAGATGCCCCAACTCGTCACACCGATAACACCTGATCTTGCTCAAATCCCTTGTTCTCGACTTAGATCGCTCTCATCGTGATCTCCTATCACTCTGTCTACCGCCTTCTAATCCTCCAGAAATCACCATAGCTGAGCTACCGCCACCTGAGCTCGAAGCTGGGTTCTTCCTCTTGAGAATCTCGTTCTAGAGAATCACCGTGGTGACTTCGTCCATCTTGATGGTACTCTTTCCCACTAGAAGAGCAGTCACCAAAGACTTATACGAAGGGGGGAGCGATGCTAGCAAGGCCAGCGCCTTGGCCTTCTCCGAAACTTTCTCGCCAATGCTGAGGAGGTCGGTGAGGATCTTCTGAAAGTGGCTAAGATGCTCCTGTACGCTCTGTCCCTTAGTCATCCGCTGCTGGTAGAACTGCCTCCAGAGAAAAGAACGTTAGTGAGAGATTTCATCATGTACAACTCCTCGAGCTTCGACCACAGCCTCGTCGGAGAAGTCTCGCTAAGCACATGGATTACCACCTCATTCACTAGGTACAAGCAGATGGTACTCACCGTCTGCATCTGGAGCCGCCACTAATCCTGCATCTCCATGGTGGTCGACTTCTCGTTGCATAAGAGAGCATCGATCAATCCTTATTGGATGAGTACGTCTTTCACCCTTGCCTGCTATAAGGAGAAATTGCTCTTTCCATCAAATCTATTGATCTTCACCTTGATTGTGCTTGTCTTCTCCATCTTCTATCTCGTTCATCACCGCTGCAACCTATGCTCTGGCACCATCTTGCTCTAATACCAATTGTAGCACCACCAGGATCTGGTACCACGTGGTGCAGTAGGAAGAAAGAAGAAACAAACAAGAACACAATATAAATACGTGGATTGGCCTCAAGCCTAACTCCAAGGGGCGTGCAAGATTCACTATGAAAGAATAAATAAGATCAATAAAAGAGGAATTCACCACTCAACCCTTGTACAAGAGTCTCCCATAAAAAATTTTAAAATCTCACAAAAGCTCTCTAAAACCTCTGTTGAAGCTTTTCTGCACCTTTAGAACGTCACCAGCTTCCTAACGCAACAGACAGTTCGTCAATCGGAGCTATATAGGCTCCAGAATCACAAAAATACTGTTTCAGTAGGAAACAGAGTCCTAATCAAATCTGGAATCATCCGTGACCGTCTGATAGTGACTGGCTCACACCAGAGCCGTCCGATCACGCAAAACGGCCCCCCGATCACCTGATCACACTCGGATTTGCTCACAGCCGTCCGATCGCGACTGGCTACATTTTGGGCCATCCGATCATGCAAAATGGACTTGAACCGCACGTGGACCGCGACTTCGGTCCATGGCGGTCACATGGACCGCCCAGCATCTCGCGGTCACATGGACCGCCTAGCATCCACGGTGGACCATGCGAGCGCTGGGCCTGGGGCGCCCGCGCGTGCGGGGCTGGCCCGCATGCTCACCCATGCCCACGCCCACACCTGGGCCTCGTGCGCCCATGCTAGGCCCATTCGCGCGCGGCTGCCCGCTGGGCGCGTCTCTGCCGGTCCCTGCCGGCCCCTCGCCGGCCGCCGCCTCATGCACCGTGCTGTCGCTCCGGATCTTCTTTCGCACGTAATTTCTCCGTCCGTACTCCGTTTGGAGTGATCTTGGGCTCATTGGACTCTGTTTTTCATCTTAGACCTAGCTGTGGGCTCAATGTGGACCGAATCTTGAGACGTATTTCTTAATACAAAGAATATACCTGGGTTATCTAACTGCACACTGTGAGTACTCTTGCATTCTGAAGGCATATGAGAATCTCCGAGATTAATTCACCATGATGACCAAGTTCAAACTGCTGACTAAAATCGAGTTCTGCCTCTTCAATTGTATAATAGTCCTTGATGACAACGGGCACCGCGATTCCAGAGTACTTAAAATATTGGAGACCTGGCATAACAATGTTGGCTTTCATCATTGGAATGCATTCTTCTACTGTTACTCTCTTGATTCGATGCCTAAAATCATTGAGATTGATATTGGTCAGATGGCCCAACATCTTAAGTTTAAGATCCTCTAGATGCCAACAATTTGCTATGAGGACCTGAAGCGGTTCCAGATAAAATTCAATCCTTTCAATAGATAATCTCCTCAGTGCACTAAATTAACTTGCCAAACAAAGCAGGCTGAAATTTCCATCCTGGGAGCCTTAATGCATGAAAGGAATTACGTAACATATAGACATCTGGTGGCAATTCAGCATAGCTTTTGAAACATACGGGGTACCTCTTGTCATTGTCAGGGATGGAGAAATCGATACCGAGCGCTTCGACATCCCTAGTGGTGGCTATTCTAATCCATTCCATGACATCATTTATGTACTCCGAGGGGTTCGAGAAGCCGAGACGGAGGCGAGCGACCTTTAGTTCTTGGTAATTCCGTTGGAGCCATCGAGCATGGGAGATGAGAGCATTCTGACCGCTTTTCTTCATGTTATCTGCTTCAATATGGCGGCCGTAGAGGTGGAACATGCGTATCGCCTTGTTGGTCACGAAGTGTTTCTCATCGAGATCGATATTTGGAGAGCAAAGCAGGGAGTCGCAAGGGCTGGTTACCGAGCTGAATGATTTGACCGATTCAGTAGAAGTGCTGGACAGGGGACTAGAGTTTACCTCCATGAATGGGTCTGCCTCCAAGCTGCCACCAAAGAGAAAACTGAAACGCTCCGTATCATTAGTGATGGAGGCCTCTGACTCCATCCATGACTGTGGGTGGAGAGCAGTGTATATTATTTAAGGTAAGGCTTCTCTCTTCTTTCTCTCCACTCGATATATGTTGGGATATACCGACCGACCCCGACGTCGGCTCACCGACCGATCCCGACGCCGACCCGTCCTCAGGATGGTTCGACCGACCACCGACTCTACCCATCCGACGGACGGACGACTCCGACAATGACTACCAATAATATCCGGCCCGAAGTGTGCCAGCCGAACAGACCAACGCTATCTCCAGCCACCCGAAAGGCCGGACCTACTCTATCGACTCTCTGTCGGGTAGGACGGCCGACGTTCGACTCCTACAAGCCATCAGGACGGTCGAGTGTGCCCCCGAGTCATCGCCCGACACCCAAATCCCAACGTATAGTCGGTCAGTCCTTCCAAATATCGTACGACCAGCATGGGCTGCTGTCCTGCCAAGGACATGCTGCACGACCGCTAGGGGCGTTGTCCTGCCAAGGACCTGGGACATTGTCCTGCCAAGGTCCCGGGGCACCGTCCTGCCAAGGATATGGATTAATTCCAATGACCTGACAGCCCATCAACGACTTGACAACTCTCCAGTTGTCTACATCATGGGTGGCGGGATCATACCACTTTCTACTATAAAACGAGGTAAGGCAACAGCTTAGGGTAAGTCTGGAGAAATCTCGGAAGGCGCTCTAATTCTCTAAAGCCCTCTCGAGCTCTCCCTCTCTCCATCGCTGAGCCCCCCTTGATTCTTTTCTACTGTTGCCCAGTCTCCTCTCTGACTTGACCGTCGGAGGGTCTCCGTCGGAGGCATCTCCGGTCAGTGTGGACTTCCCTTATAGGTACTCGTTTCCGACGACCAGACGACGAGGGGATTGACCGCAACAGATTTGGCCCGCCAGGTAGGGGAGCACGACCTCTATAGAGCTTGAAAAATCCTTTCAAGATGACGAGAATCAGGACTCAGCGATCGAGAGCTACCGGATCGGCGAGGCACTCTTCCCATCGGGAAGAGACCTCCCCTCCATTCTTCATGGCGGAATCCAGCTCTCCGCATCCTGTGGTGACCACGGAGGCCCAGATCGCGGCAATCGTGCGGCAGATGACTGTTCTGACGGATGCAGTCAAAAGCCTCCAACAGCAACCAACCCAGTTGCCGCACCCGCCGGCGGAACAACCGACGGCACACCCGATGCCGTCCAGAAGTAGCCGCCGACGCCCGCGCCGGTCTCCGTCTCCTCCTCAAGAGCGACCGTCTCAGCACTCCACCAAGAAGGGGGGAGACGGCCATGGCGTGACACCTGCCGGCCTCGGCATTCCTCTCCTTCCCAGCCGGAGTGAGCGAGGAAGGAGAAGCGGCCGCGAAAACCGTCCGCCTCCCTCTCGAATTCGTCAGGAGGTTCGACCCCTGGGGTTTTCCAACACCGGCGGTTGGAGGACTACGAGCGTAGATTCGAAGAAATCGACCGTCGGCTTGCACAGCTCCAGGTAGATGGACAGAAATCTTCGAACGACGTCGACTTCCAAACCGCCCAACCTCTCTCCCGATTCATCCTCGACGAACCGATTCCTAGTCGATTCAAGATGCCCCATGTAGAGCCTTACGACGGCTCCACCGACCCGGTTGACCACCTGAAAAGCTACAGGGCTCTCATGACGATCCAAGGGGCAACCGATGCCCTCCTTTGCATCGGCTTCCCGCCACACTTCGCAAAGCTGCTAGGGCCTGGTACTCCGGCCTTCGCTCAGGAAGCATTCACTCCTTCGGGCAGCTCGAGTATTCTTTCGTGGCTCATTTCATTACCAATCGAAAATCGCCACGAACCTCGGACAGTCTTTCCCCCTCAAGCAAGGAGAAAATGGAATGCTCCGGCACTTCGTGGCCCGATTCAATGCGGCCACGCTTGAGGTTCGGGACCTCAATGAAGATATGGCTATCTCAGCCATGAAGACGGGGCTAAGGGGTCCCGATTCACATACTCCTTGGACAAGACCCTGCCTCGGACATATGCCGAACTGCTGGAGCGCGCGTACAAATACATGCGCGCAGACGAAGGAGCTTCCGATCGGTGCCTGATCGAGACCAAGGGCCCAAAGAAGAAGCGAAAGAAAAGTCGGACCCCTGCTGAGCCTAGCGGACCCCCGACCGACAGGCGGGTCTCGTCCCGACGACAGAGCCCGAGATCGCCCCGACGGCGGAGTCCGAGATCGATGCGTCGCAGGTATGACTCCTACACTCCTCTCTCTGCTCCTCGTGCGCAGATTTTGATGGAGATCGAAGGAGAGGAATATCTGCGACGGCCTCCGTCTTTGAAGGCAAAGGGCCTCGATCGACGAAAATACTGTCGATTCCATCGGAGCCACGGTCACAACATCGAGCAGTGCATCCAGCTCAAGGACGAAATAGAGGCCCTCATACGGCGAGGGTATCTCGAAAAGTTTTGAAGGAACCCACCGGCTCGACCCGTCCCCGACCGACAACTCCAACCGACTGAAGAGGCGACGAACAATCAGCCTACGGCTGGGGTCATCAACATGATCTCCAAACGATCGGATCGGGGGACGACTGCTGAAGGAGAGTCGACGAAGAAGCTGCACCAGGATAATGTAATCACCTTTACGGACGAAAATGCTCAGAGAATCCAAACTCTCCATGATGACGCTGTTGTTGTCTCGACAACAATAACAAATTATGATGTAAAAAGGATTCTCGTTGATAATAGAAGTTCGACTAATGTTTTGTTCTACTCGACCTTCTTCCGAATGCGACTGTCGACCGATCGGTTCGAGAGAGTATCTACGCCCCTAGTAGGTTTCGCTGGAGATGCCGTCACGGTGGAGGGAGAAATTACCCTTCCTGTGACAGCTAGAACCGAACCACGATAAAGCACCGTCCACTTAACCTTCACGATCGTCCAAGTGCCTTCGACCTACAACGCCATACTTGGAAGATCCGAACTAAACACTCTCAGAGCGATAGTCTCGACATATCACCTGCTGGTCCGGTTTCCGACTAGAAACGGAGCTGAAAAATATACGGGGATCAACAACTTGCTCAGCGATGCTTCCAAATCTCGACTCAAAGCGATGCATCGAAGGATTCCTTGCCAATCGACAAGTTGGATCAATGAGAAGAGGAGGAACGAGGCGAACCGGCCGAACAGCTGGTTTCCATCCCAATAGCAGAGAATCCCGAATAGGTGGTCTGGGTCGGATCGTAATTATCCGACCCTGAGCAACGGCAGCTGATAAAGCTGTTGAAGGCCAATGTCGATGTATTCGCTTGGTCGGCAGTGGATATGTCCGGCATCCCCCCGGAGATGATGACTCACCGACTCAACATCGACCCTAGCATGAGGCCGGTGAGGCAGAAGAAGCGGTCTTTTGCTCCCGAAAGGCAGAAGGCTATCGACGAGAAAGTGGACAAGCTACTCGAGGCGGACTTCATCAGAGAAACCACGTATCCCGACTGGCTCGTCAATGTTGTCATGGAGAAAAAAATCAACGAAAAGTGGAGGATCTGCATTAACTATACCGACCTGAATCGTGCTTTGCCCGAAGGACAGCTTCCCACTTTCGAAAATTGACCAGCTGGTGGCGCGACATCCTGCCATCGACTGCTCAGCTTCATGGACGCCTTTGCCGGATACAACCAGATCCGAATGGCGCCCAAGGATGAGGAGCATACAGCCTTCGTGACTGCTAAGGGCCTTTACTACTACAGAGTAATGCGCTTCGGTCTGAAGAATGCCGGAGCCACCTATCAGCGACTCGTCAATAAGGTCTTCAAAGATCAAATCGGACGCAACATGGAGGTGTACGTGGATGACATGCTGGTGAAGAGCGCGCAGACTTCAGGTCAAGTCCAAGATCTTGAAGAAACTTTTCGCACTCTTTGACGGCATCGGATGAAGCTGAACCCGACTAAGTGCGCCTTCGGAGTGACCTCGGGGAAGTTCCTCGGGTTCCTCATTTTCCAACGAGGAATCGAGGCCAACCCCAAGAAGATAAAGGCGATCATCGATATGCGGCATCCGAACACCAAAAAAGAAATACAGCAGCTCAACGAAAGGATCATCGCGCTCAGCCGATTCATTTCTCGGTCGGCTGAGAGATGCCTCCCGTTCTTCAAACCCTGAGGCAGGCAAGTATTTTCTTGGCCGGACGAGTGCCGATAGGCCTTCGAGGATCTGAAGAAGTATCTGACTTTCCCACCTCTGCTTGTAAAATCGGAGGTCGGAGAAACGTTGTACCTCTACTTGGCTACCTCCCCAGAGGCGGTTAGCTCGGTGCTCGTCCGGGAGAACGAGAGCCGAATTCACCAGCCCATATACTACACCAGCAAAGTTCTCCACAAAGCTGAAACTCGGTACTCGAAGGCAGAGAAAATGATATTTGCCTTGGTCATATCAGCGCAGCAACTCTGTCCGTATTCTAAGCGCACGCCATCGTGGTCCTTACCGACCAGCCCCTGAGAGCGATCCTGCACCGTCCTGACACATCAAGACGACTGACGAAATGGGCAGTGAGACTGAGCGAGTTCGACATTCAATACCGACCATGATCTGCTCTGAAAGTCCAGGTTCTGGCCGACTTTATTGCGGAGTGCCCGACAACCGACCAAGTGTCGGGAGACGGGAGCTCCAAAGAGGCTGCAAACCCCGAATATAACCCCAGGTCAACCTGAATATTGCATATCGACGGAGCTTCCAATGCTTGAGGAAGCGGGCCGGGTTCCTGCTTACCAACTCGGAGAGAGTGGTTACCGAGCACGCCCTCCGATTCAACTTCAAGGCCTCCAATAATTAAGCCGAATACGAGGCGCTCCTCGCTGGCTTGAGAGTGGCGAAGGAGCTCGGGATCGACAGCCTCAGAGTATTCTCCGACTCCCAGCTGATTGTAGGGCAGGTCAAAGGCAAATTCGAAGCGCGGGATCCGACCATGGCAAAATATCTCCAGAAAGTGAGAGATCTCGTAGCACATCTTAAGTACTTCGAGATCTCCCACATTCTCAGGGCGGAGAACGCTCAGGCCGATGCACTCTCCAGGCTTGCGACATCCGACTACGACGCTTTGGGTCGGACACTCATAAAGAGTCTCAAGCAATCGAGCGTCGATAAAACTGAAGAGGTGCTACAACTGACGACCGAGCCGAACTGGATGGATCCGATCGTTCAGTATCTGATCGATGGAACCAGCCCTGAAGACCCTGCGGAAGCCAAACGACTCTAGTGGGCGGCCTCCCAATATGTAATGATGGACGGGTGACTCTACAAGAGGTCGTTCTCCCTCCCCTTGCTGAGGTGCCTGAGAACGACTGACGCGGACTACGCACTCAGAGGGGTGCAAGAAGGGATCTACGAAAATCACTTGGGGGTAAATCCTTAGCCTACAAAGTCCTACGACAGGGTTACTACTGGCCCACCATGAAGAAGGATGTGGCTAAGTTAGTTCGGAGGTGTGAACCATGTCAAAAGTATGCCAACATACAACACCAACCCGCCAACCAACTAACTTCCATTGTTGCCCCATGGCCCTTCGCCCAATGGGGAATCGACGTATTCGATCCTTTCCCTCCGA
>KE504646.1:1797942-1811729 GCA_000441515.1 Elaeis oleifera
TACTTCACCAAGTGGGTGGAGGCCGAACCTCTGGCGCAAATCACCGAGCGCAAGATGAAAGACTTCATCCAGAAGTCCATCATCTCCAGATTCGGACTGCCACACACTATTATCATCGATAATAGGCGACAATTCGATAACCAGGACTTCAGAGAGTTCTGTGCGAGATTTCATATCACGCACAAGCTGACCTCGGTCGGGCATCCACAGTCCAACAGTGAGGTCGAAGTGACCAACCGGACCATTTTGCATAGACTGAAGATCCGACTGAACGAAGCCAAAGGCCTCTGGGTTGAGGAGTTGCACTCCATCCTATGGGCGTACCGAACGACACCCCGTGTCTCGATCGGAGAATCTCCTTTCAACTTGGCCTACGGGACGGAGGCAATGATCCCACTGGAGATCGGGCTACCATTGACTAGAGTTGAGCAGTATTGTGAACCGGGCAACTCCGAATGTCGGAGAGCCGACTTGGACCTCCTACCCGAACTCCGACACGAGGCTCAGCTCCGCATGGCTTCCTACCGATAAAGAGTGGCCCGATACTACAATGCTAAGGTCAAGCCGAAGTTCTTCAGACCTGGACACCTGGTCTTGAGGAAGGCGGAAGTCTCGAAGCCTCTGGACCAAGAGAAACTATCCCCGATCTGGGAAGGACCCTACAAGATAGCGGACACCTACAGGCCGGGCGCTTAGCGACTAGAGACTCTAGAAGGAACGGCCATTCTCTGGACTTGAAATACCGACAACCAGAGATTGTACTACCAGTAAACTCTGCATGCCCTTGTTTGAAATACAAACTCAGTTTCAAAATTTCAGAGTTTACGAGTTTCGATTCTCCAACTGTGGGTCGGCGCTCGCCAAGGGTACGAGCCCCGATGCCCCGACTTGGGCCCAACGTTTCATTGTGAATCCACGGTCTGATTGCCAACGATACGTTGAACTCTTACGAGGATCGATCTATCTACGCTAGTGGAAGGCCGGCACTGGCGATGAAAACCCCCTAAGTTGAAGCCACGCTCCTTCCACAGTCAACTCTCGAGCAAGACGACTGGCTAACTTGTCGACTTGGCTCTGACCAAGAAAGGCAAAATGCCAATGCGACCAACATCGCGTTCGCGACATACCGACCAGGTCACGATCGGTCGAAGGGTATTCGGCTTACCACCGTTTATCACACGTCGCAACGTATACGCCCGACCAAGAACCGAGCAACGGATGACCGACTTATCATCGTTACCCTAACTGAATTCGTCGGACACATTCAACGATCAAACTCTACGAGATGATCGGGTCAACGAGCTACGTCCGAAGGTCGGTCGACACCCGACTCGACAAATACGCCCGACTCAGATTTGGGCAACGGACGCTCGACTTAGACTCTCGACTATCGGATCCTACGACAGTCAGGACGTCGATCTATAATCAGAGCTCGCTCTGCCTTTACCGTGGTGCACGCTACCGATTATCTCGGCTGACTATCCGGGATCTTACCGAACGTCCTAACGAGGTACGTCGGGCCTACAACTTATACGCTCGGGGGTGTTTCGGTGAAACATACATTCCAAGATGCATTTCAAGATACATAAAGAAGAAAGTTGAAAAGTTCTCAATTTCATTCAAGTATAAACTGAATTTACAAAATTGGACCGAAGTCCGATTACAAGTATACTAAATAAGAACAAATATAACAAAGCTCCGACTACTCATCGGAGTCAACCTCTTGAACCGGGAGAAGCTCGAGGGCGATCGGCGTGCCCGCTCGGGTTGGAGTAGGATCGGGAGTCGGGGCCGCCTCACCTTCGATGACTTGATCCGGAACGGCTTCCTCCACAGCAGTGTGATCTCCCGACGTTGGGTCGGCCACCTCTTCTGTGACTTGGCCCTCCGACCCTAGGGGAACGACGCTGCTAAGATCAAGCTCCGGATACAGACCCTGGACTGCGTCCCGGGCGTCCTCGTACCCACTCGGTACGAGGCGAAGCCGCTCTCCAGGAGCTCCTCCCGATATTCGTCGGAGCCGCGGAAGTCCTCCACCGCCCGACCCAGTGCCTCCTTCGTTGATTCCGCCTTCGCTATGTCTGCGTCGGCTTGGGCGATGGACAAGTTCTCCACGACCTCGAGCTCACCGACGCAACCATCCCGCTCACGCCGCAATCGGTGAGCGGTACGGCCCTTACGCTTGGCTTCCTCGCAGGCCGACTTAAGTTCGGTCCCCGAGGCAGCCAAGGCATCGGTAAGGCAGGAGATCTCCTCCTCGAGCCTCGCCTCCCGATCGGTCGACAGCTTCAGCTACTCGACCAATACCGCCTTCTCAGCCTCGACGGTCTCTGTCCTGTCCTTCCAGGCCGCCCGGACATCCCCGAACCTCCGGTATTCGGCCTCCAGTTCGGACATGCTATAGATAAGCTGTGAACAAAAAGTCGATTATCAGAAGAATAAAATAACGAAAGCAACGATGAAGAAGGAAGACAAGGCAGAACTTACCCCGATCATAGTCGGTAAAAGGAAGACAACATCTCGATCACCGGTCGAGTCTTCAGAAGCTCCCGATCGGTCGGGAGGAGGGTCGCCTGGCACAGCCTCCTGGCCAAGTCGTGGTTGGCCAGGGCCGACGCTCCCTCGGGGACACGGATGCCGGATGACGTAGCGCAGTCTTCCGACCTCGTGTCGTCCGTCGGTGCCATCGAGGCCTTTCCCGACCAGCCGCCCAGGCCCGAAGGTCGGGAAGGGGGAAGGCTCGAACTTAATTGAGCTCCCCCGAGGCCGCGTCGGTAGCCGCCGAACGTCGTTCGGGCTCCCGAGCTTCAGCTCGAACCTCTTCTGCCGGTGAAGCTGTCGACACTCCCTCGGCTACGTCCTCCATCGTCAATCCCTCGGACTGCTCCTCGGTGGCACCGCTGACGCTGACAGTGCAATGACCGGCTCCGGCTGTTCGACCGTCGATGCAGCGACGGTCGGGGGTGACGACTGGGGCTTTTTGGGCTGTCATGAAGATCCGACCCCAGACGCCGGCTTCTTCCTTGCCGCATGTTGCCTAATTTCGGCATCCATCAGTCTCATCCTTGGCGGCGTACCTGTAATTTCAGCAAAAGAATTAGCACAAGTTCGGAGACAAATGGAAAGCTAAAAGACAACCAACGGGTCAGACTATACCTAAGCGAGGGATCAGGCTTAAGCCGGCGTCATAAAGAGCTTGTTCGGTGACAAGCTCTCTCTGCTTCGGTACCGACATGTCTTTGAGTCGGTAGAAGTCCTCCCGGTCGTCTGCCTCCACCCGGCTGTTCTCGTTCGGCCGAGTCAGAGGGTCGCCCCAACGGAAAGGGAACCCCCAAGGTGATGAAGAGGAAACAAAGAAAAACTGGTTCTTCCACCCATGAATGGACGATGGAAGACTAGTGATGAAGGAAAGACCCTTCCAAAGATTGAAAAACCACCACCCTCGGGCTTTAGGGTGGGGTCGGAGGACGAAGAACGCCTGGAAGAAGAAAATTCGAGGATTGGTCTGCAAAAGCCGACACAACAGGGCAAAACTAACTATCAGCCGGACTGAGTTCGGAGCCAGTTGCGCCGGACAAAGTCCGTAATAGTCCAAAATATTTCGGACGAACTCCGAAACCAGAAGACGAAGACCGGCCCGAAGGTCCTCAACATAGAAGGCCACCTGGCCCGGGAGTTGTTAACCCGACCCTCGGCCCCAGGGCGAACAGCCGAAACTGCTCCGGGATACTGTATAGCTCCCTGAGCCGATCGACGTTCGGCTCCGAAAGTGAAGAAACCTCCACCTCCGGGGTCGACCGAGAATCGTCAGTCGGGTTCCCCAACTGACTTCGTCGAGGAGGGGTTCTGGCCATGATGCTAGAACCAAGAAAGGAGGATGAAGAAGAAGAAGGAAGAAAATCCAAAGGAAGCGAAAGAAGCAAAAATGCAAGGAGACAAAAGTCTCGAAGAAAATTTTTCAAGAATGAAGGCAGGGACAGCTACCTGGGACAAGAGGGACTACTCGGCCAGAGTCTCAGCAACAGGACTGTGAAAAGTGAAGATTTGGACACAAGTAACCGTGTATATATAGTGCCCCTCGACGGTCGGGATGAGAGCACGCCCAACGAGGGTCTCCCAGATGTTGACACGTGGAAGCATCTGGGCCCTCCCTCGGTTTGACGATTTGACGCACCTGCCCCCGATCCAGCCACATCGCCCCCATCCGCGCGAAAGGCTCTGGCCCAATGACCTCCGACACGTGGCAAGAAAATCGCATCTCGGGATTAATTAACTAACTGCGGTTCGCGTTCCCGATGGGACGCCTGACGGCGGTCCGCGTTCCCAAGAGAACAACTAGCGGTGGTTTTCATTCCCTAGGAGACGCCTGACATCGGATCGTCCGCTGGTGAGGTCGGCAACATCGGGGAGTGACGCGATGAAGATCTACTCCTTTCGCCCGACGCCCCGCCCACGTGGAAACGCGGGCCAACATGACATCAAACTCAGAAGTGGGGGGGGCAACTGTTGGGATATAGCGACTGACCCCGATGCCGGCTCACCGACCGATCCCAACGTCGATCCATCTTCAGGATGGTTCGACCGACGACTGACTCTATCCATCCGATGGACGGACGACTCCGACAATGACTACCGACGATACCCGGCCCGGAGTGTGCCAGCCGAACAGACCAACGCTACCTCCAGCCACCCGAAAGGCCGAACCTACTCCACCAACTCTCTGTTGGGTAGGACGACCGACGTCCGATGTTCGACTCCTACAAGCCATCAGGACGGCCGAGTGTGCCCCCGAGTCATCGTCCGACACCCAAATCCCGACGTATAGTCGGTCAGTCCCTCCAAACGCCGTACGACCAGCATGGGCTGCTGTCCTGCCAAGGACATGCTGCACGACCGCTAGGGGCGTTGTCCTGCCAAGGACTTGGGACATTGTCCTGCCAAGGACCTGGGGTGCCGTCCTGCCAAGGACATGGATTAATTCCAATGACCTGACAGCCCATCAACGACTTGACAACTCTCTAGTTGTCTACATCATGGGTGGCGGGACCATATCGCTTCCTACTATAAAACGAGGTAAGGCAACAGCTTAGGATAAGTCTGGAGAAATCTCGGAAGGCGCTCTAATTCTCTGAAGCCCTCTCGAGCTCTCTCTCTCTCCATCGCTGAGCCCCCCTTGATTCTTTTCTACTGTTGTCCAGTCTCCTCTCTGACTTGACCGTCGGAGGGTTCCCGCCGGAGGTATCTTCGGTCAGTGTGGACTTTCCTTGCAGGTGCTCGTTCCCGACGACCAGGCGAAAAGGGGATTGGCCGCAACAGTATATATATAATTTGATGGAGAGAGTATAAGAGTGAGAGAAATAGAGACAGCCGCCATGGAAGTCTAGATTTAAATTTATAGGAGCCACGACCGTTGGGAAAACGGACGAGGAAAGCACGAGTTTGGTGTTAAGCTACTCGTATATCCAACAGCGTTTGGAATTGGAAACGATGCTACCGTTAACAGAAGAGAGAGAGAGAGAGAGGCAGCGAGGCCACGAGGCGTGGCGAGAGGGAGTCGCGTCGGATGAAGACGGCTCCCTGGATTTGGTTTCTTTGGGATGGTGCTTGGGCCTCCATATGAGCCAGTTGAGAACCACGATCGACACCGATGGATGGGCCCTTCATAGGAGTCCAGCCCATGACTACCAACTAGTTTTGTTAGGGTAGAAATTCTTTGTGCACTGCCCGCGACGTAGAAAATCTGACGTAGAGCACACTGCTTCATTTTATTGGACCACGTAACCATCGTTTTCCAGCATATTTAATATCCATAATTTATTTTTTATTAAAATTTTGAATGACGAAAATATTCTTCTTAAAAATTATGACATCCCTTCTTAAAAATTTTATCATCCTTTCATAAAAATTATTATGGCATTCTACATTGAAATTATAATTTTCTATACGGGATGTCATAATTTTTTCACAGAATATCATAATTTTTATGAAGAGGTGTTATAATTCTGTGAAGAAGGGGTGTTATAATTTTTATGAAGATGCATCATAATTCTGTGAAGGGGTGTCATAATTTTTTAAAAAAAAGATATCATAATTTTTTAAAAAATATTATAATTTTAAAATAATATTTTATTATTAAATTTTAATAAAAAATAAAATTATAAATATTAAATATATATCAAAAAATGATAGCTATGTGATTCATCAGAGTAAAATAGTATACTTCACATTAAATTTTTTGCACCGCGGAGAACGCACAAAGAATTTCTCTCGTCACCGTGCGTCAAGTTTGGGTTCCCTATGCTGACCCCACTAGCTCTACCTTCGTTCTTTTATGATTTTAGGACAGTTTGAACCTGTGTTTCTTCGAGGGCTGTTGGATATATATTTCTAAGCTAAAATAAGAGGAAATAGACGTTCCTCTATCACCGAGGTGCAAGGGAATTTCAGGTGACTGAAACATCCAAATCTGAATTAAACAAAGGAAAGGTCATGAGTCAAACGGACTCAGAGCAACTACGAAGTTGGGATGCACTTACAGATTGAATTGATGAGCTTTCTAGATTTCTTCTTGTTATTTTTGCATATGTACCCCTTAAAATTTATTTATGTATTTTATTATTCGCATAAAAATCGAAGCCAAAAGTATATGGATACCATTCTAAATGGTAAATTCACTTGCTCGGGGAGTATTTCATCTTTGTCATGCAATATATTAAAAAAATTAATCGAGAAAGACTTTTGAAAATTGTGATAATGTTATATTAACACTTTTCATTATCTGATGGATAAACAAGCACTTAAGCACACTTTGGAATTAATCAATATATTTGCGAAAGTTTGTGAGGAATACCCATCTCAAAAAAATTTCTTCTTTTTCTTCTTCTTTGTTTTTTTTTTTTTTTTGTGGTTTTTGGAACATGGGAACGTTTCGAGCATGAGGTACCCTTTCAATTAGCTCAATTAATCAAGTTAAAAGACCAAGACAAGCTAATCTTGCTCAAGGTGACAGATGATCCTGCAGAGATGGACCACGAGATATGACTGGCAGATGGGTACATTAATGACTTGGTCAACAAACATCTCAGTTGGTATGGTGCATATAACTTGAACCTTTATTCTTGGTTAAGACCTGGCTCTTTCCCCCTCATCTCGCTGTCCGTTATGCGAACCCGTCGCTGGCGGACAAAAAACCGGTCACCTCAAAGGAAGGAAAATAGGGCAAACTTGGGAAGGGAAGAGGAGAATATATGCAAGACGGAACTTGGCATCCGACCTGAATGAGAAGCATCTTGGTGGCTTGCACTCAGCCATCATATGTACGGATTGACTTATCTTTTTCCATTCATAAATTCATCTTTTACTATGAAGAAAGCAGTACCTGCTCCTCTCTCTTCTCCGGGCATTTAGAAAAGTAGTGACATAAATAAAATAAATAAATAGAAGGACTCCACCCCAGTCCCAAGAGAAGAGTAAGGTATATTTGAATTTTTTTAGGTTGAGCTAAAAATTCTATTGAATTTTTAGATTGGACCAATGCAACTAGCAAGGTCACGGACTATAAATTGATTTAGATAAAATAATTAAAAATAGCTTAGGAACGGACCAACCCAATTTCTTCAAAGCTCACCCTTTTATGAATGCCTCCTAAAGCTCTATTTACCCTCTAAAGCATACCCTACTTCGGCTTTTTTGGGGGGGCTTGCTCTTTTTTTTTTGGTTAACTTTGGCTAGAGGACCGTTGGATTCACCTAAGCCCAGGCCTAATTTAGTATGTAGCTTATGATCTTTCAAAAAATTTAAACAAGTCCTAAAATTATAAAAGATACTTTAAGAGTTAGAACATCCTTGTAAGCACCAACCATATTCCAATGGGCTTGAACTCTAACTTTACTGGGGCCCATCTAAAAAAAATGTTCGCATTTTATTACCTTCTACTTACGTGGAATATGATGCATGGTAACTTAAAAGTCTTTATGATCCAAAATTTACCCACGACCAAGTTTCAATGCACCATGCCATGCTATACTAGCTATGTATGATATTAGAAGTTTCATTAAGCGTAACGAAAGTCAAATTTCTTTGGTGCATGGCTAGAAGACATGACCAACATCCTATAATTACCATGAAAAAAACATGCATGCAAGTTGACAGGGGCAAATTTCAGATACATCTCGAAGCAAGGTGACTCTCACCAACTCTGAAACACTTTTTCTTTCTTTCTTTTTTTTTTTCTTTCTTTTTTAGCTTATATAATTTGTGCGGGAGGAAGCAAAACTTGTGTTTGTATTAAATACATAAAAAGCATTGCTTTCATCAAAAGTGTTACTAGAAAGGGCCTTGCCTGCTTGTTATGGTGGTCATTTTTTATAATTATCCTCCTAATCGCATAGTCTCTAAACTAGAAACTATTCTACCCACACGATTAACGTGGTCAACTTGGGAAGTGGGAGCATATAAATTATATACATAAGTAGCTGTCGTGCTCCAAGAGCTAGCCCTTTAATCTGCACCCACACCCCTTTCAACAAAGTTATCTTAAGACTCTTAGTTGCTTCTCCGCGCTGTGCGGTGAACTACCGGTTTCATGTCAGCGGCACAGTATCAGAATACGTATCTCCCTTCCCTCCATTTCTATGGTCCTTCCTAATCATCATTCAAAATTCCAACTTCAATCATTCAAACCCTACCATTATTCTGAGGCAAAGATAAGGTTTTTGTCACCCATGGAGACCTGCCAAAAGTCCCCTCGTGACAAGACATGCATATATTTTTTTCTGAAAAAAATGACATTTAGGGAGTGATAAGGGAAGCACACGTCTGCATCCGTGCCTGTTTTGTCACTAAGGAAGACTTGGTAGGTATTGTGTTTATAAGTTTTTGTATTCATATAAAAAATCATTCAGAATATTATAAGAAAATAATAATCTGACTTGCCAAGACTATTGCGTGGCTAGAAGAAACTTTCGTATAAAGGCATGGCACAGCAAATAAATTAAAGGATGTTTGTTAGGGAAGAGTTGGGTGTTAATAGAAATGAAAATTAGTGGCTCTTATTTCAATCGATTGAGAAAAAATTTGATTTTGATTACGAATCAAACGCTTCAAATGATATAATTATTTCGATTCTAATTTCTATTCATATTTCAATCTATTTCGATTTTGATTTTAATACTGATCGTAAATCAAATCTTTTAAAAGAATATCTTGACATAACACTAATCTCATTACCAATAAGCTAAGGTGCAGCTTTTATATTGTTTATCAATTTTACAATGTATCAAATGCCAGTTTAAAACAGAGAATTTTTTTAAAAATAATAGATTATATTTACTTGATCAGTCATAATAAATATTATTTAGAGCACACCATATTTGAACACAATGAATGACTTCTACATGAAAGAATTAAAATGTTATATGGAACATATTTATAATTATACATTTAACCAGAAAACTTGGGATTCTCTCATCAAGATGGTTGGAAATATTCCAAATTTGAAGCCTACGAACACAAACAAACAAAGAGGAGGGTAAAAAACGGACAAAGGGTCTTAAGAAAAGAAAGTTGACAACTCACAGCCTCGCACACATGGATCCAAAAGGTTGTTTCCAACCTTCTTACCAAAAAAAAAAAGATTGTTTCCAACCACACCAAGCCCTTTGCCCACAATAAATAAGATAAATAAAAGGTGGTTGCTCGTTCCTCCATTTGTGCACTTCTTTGATCTTCTCCTCCTCCCGGCCGGTCCTTTTTTTTAAACCATGGAGCTGGGCGCATCACCGGCTTCCACGTATCCCTCCGTACCAATATACCGCGGGGTCCACCCCGACGATGACGCGTAGTAGGACGACGTCACCACGGTGCTGGTCAACCTACTCGAGTCCCCGTCCTCCTCCTCCACCTCGCCAATGGGCACCGCCGCCGGCCACACGAACGCCGGCTTGAACGGAGGCACCGCCGGCGGCTCCACCGACCGGGATATGATCTGGACTATCTCGGCCGTCGTCGGCCGCTCCGACGGGGTGGGAGGCTGCACGCCAACCCGAGCAGGAGGAGCCGCTCGACGTCTTCGGCCACGTAATCGCCGGCGTAGGCGAGGCGGGGTCCACGGCGTCAAGGAGGCGGCACTCACGGTATAGCTTCCAGACCCAATCGGCAAGGAACTGGAATCCGGCGATGTCGCAGCGGGCCGGCGGCCGCAGACGGTCTCGAGGACGACCGCGCCGAAGGCGAAGACATCGGACTCTCGGGTGGCGCGGCCGGTGTGGAAGCACTCCGGGGCGATGTAGCCCATGGTGCCGGGGACCCGGCGAGCTCGCGCTCGGTGTAGGAGGTCTTGTCGACGTCGATGGCGCGGGCGAGGCCGAAGTCGCCGAGGCGGGCGTGGAAGGAGGCGTCCAGCATGACGTTGGAGGCCTTCAGGTCGCGATGCACCACCTTCTGGTCGTACTCGTTGTGGAGGTAGTGGAGGGCCGACGCCACGCCGGCGATGATGTTGTAGCGCCGTTCCCAGCTGAGCAGAGGAGTGTCGGCGTCGCGGAACAGGTGGTGGTCTAGGCTGCCGTTGGGCATGTAATCATACACTAAGAGCAGAACCCCATTCTTATGACACCACCCTGTAGTTAATCACCACCATTCTTGTTATTAGATCTCCTCTAAGTCTCTAATTTATATTTTTTTGCTTTCATATTTTAGTTTTCTATAGCTATATATGTAATATGTATTTGTCTATTTATAAGAAGACCATATAGAAGCTTAATTTTCAATTTATTATTTGGCTACCATTTGATGATGAAGACTTGTTGTTTGTTGAACAAAATTTTGTTTATGATATCCCCAAATTGAGAGGAATTAGATTTTGAATCATGATGTATTTAAAACAAGCATATAGAAGAAGCCACAAGTTGCACAAAACATACAGACTAGCCAGAAGTTCTACAACAAAATAATCAGGTCCTACTCATAATATGACAGTCGAAGCAAAAGAAAGACTTCATTTCCTTTAAATTTTCCTAGAACTCCTTGAGTTTTATCTAAGTTTCATGGATGCTGTGAATATATGGTCCCCTTATATACATTTAGTGTACAAAACAAACAAGGTAATGCACTAATGTGTTGTTTGTCGTAATTTATTTCTTTGTGGCAAAGGGTCTATATCATCTTCTACGGAAGCACCAATGACGCTTGGGTCGTGATAGTATTGAGGTTATCTGGTTCTTAAATTAACATACAGAGACAGCCAATTAACAGATCACCAGATTCTTTCCATCTATATTGGCACATTTTTAAACCACTAAAGTCAGAATGCCACGCAATTGATGTTGAAAGGTTGGGTTGCTGATAATTTCCAGTGCTTTATGTAACGACAGCCAACATGACAAGCAATTTCAAATTCGCACAGTAAGTTTTAAAATAATTTTTTATACCGCACGAGAAATTGACCAGATCAAAAGATTTAGGCCCTTGGGACAGATCAAAAAGATTTAGGCCACAAATCTATATTCCTGGAAATTTACACGCAAAGAGAATGATATCTCGAAGGGATTATCTGTAAAGAAAAGTTCAGAAACTTTCAGATAAAAAATGGGATGGATCATGGAACAGCAAAACGAATTGTGACGCAGAAGAAACTAAAACATGAAAAAGAAACTAAATCTTTGGAGTTCTGAGAAAATTACCGACTAAACGGACGAGATGCTTGTGGCGGAGGCGATTGATGATGCTGAGCTCGTGAATGAAGTCATCCTGACCACCCTTGCTGTTGTCCCTCGAAAACTTCTTCACGGCCACTTCAATCTTCTCTCCCGGATTGTCCCCTGGCAGCACTGCCTTGTACACCATCCCAAATCCCCCCTGCCCAAGCTTCAATTTCTCATCAAAGTTATTAGTAGCCTTCTTTAGCTCATCAAACATAAACTCCTTTGGTTGCCCCGGCAAACTCTTCAACTTGTCCATCAACAAACTGGGGTCGTCCCTCACCGGCCGCCGCCTCACATAAAAGAACACCAAAAGGCCTGCTACCACTACCACGGCGGCCACCGGAACACTGATCGCCACGCCGAGCTTCCAGCCGGCCATGCCACCGCCACCACTATTCCTTCGGAGAGATCCTCGACGGTGAGACTCCAAGAAGAATGCAGTTGAGTTGGTAGTCGCTCCCGGTGGAGGCCGAGAAGCCAAAGTATGAGTTCTGAAGAACGTAGGCGCCGAGGTCGAGCGAGGAATTAAGGACGGTGAAGCTCGGCTTCGGCTGGCCCTGGACCGCCATGTAGACCCAGATGTGGCGGTCGCTGCCATCGTAATCGATCCAGATGGTGTAGTTGGTGGCGTTTAATGGAGCGATTTCGATGTCGAACGGTGTCAGCGAGGCGGTGGCGTTGGAGACGACGTTGTTGATGTCGAGGCCGACGTGGTTGTCGTCGGGGTCGTAGGACTGCTTCACGGTGTCGAACTCGACGGCGACGAGGTGGTTGTTGGGTTGCGGTTGAGGGTGTCGTTGGTGAGGCCGAGGAAGCCGGCATCGCTGCCGGTGGGCATGTCGCTCCCGAGGCGATGATGAAGGCGAAGCCCTCGCCGGGTGGCGTTGCCGATGCGATAGACGTTGACGGAGAAGTTCGTGTTGAAGGAGGCGACATGCCTGCCGGAGGCGTCGCCGGTGGTGGTGGAATTGGTGGATTGAGCGGGGCGGTCTTGCCACAGGGTGAGAGGGTGGCTGAGGAGGACGCGGCCGGACTTGTTGACGAGGTATTTGACGCTGTTCTGGGTGTCGGGGTGAGCTGGAGGGCGCCCTGGTTGATGCTGGCGTCGCCGACGACCGTGAGGTTGGTGAATTCCTCGGATGTATCGAAGGAGGGAAGGAGAAGGTGAGGTAAGTGGTGTTGGTGGTGGTGTTCACCACCTGGGAAAGAGTGATGGCGGGAGATGGAGGAGGAGGAGGAGGGCGGCGGCGGCGGAGGGGAGGCGGCTGAGGGTTTGAGGTGCGCCCATCTCAGGGGAAACCGGGGGGAAGGGGGAAGAGGGATTTGGTTGGGGTGCTTTCTAGATATTTTATGGTAGGACCTCTCGTGTAGTTAATATATTTGGACTGGAATGGTTGAGTCTTTCCGTCCAGATCTACGTCTGTATTAAAGGCGTTTGTTGACGTGATTAACTAATTATCATTATATTCTAGTCTTTTATTCTCCTTCTAGTTGTACTAGCCATAATTTTCAGTAATATTTCCATATCAATCACAGCCAATTTCTATTCTGCGCTATTCCATTTTTGTTATTCCAATTTTTATTCAAAGTTATTCCATTTATTTTAGTCAAGACGTGAAGTATAATTTGAAGTTATTAATATTGATAAAAATTATATTACAAAATATAAATTACTATAAATAAAATTATTTAATCTGATCTCCAATCAAAATTTTTGCGACCGGGATTGTGAAATAGACTTTTAGAAACATTTAATAGTTATAAATGTAAGATTTTTCTTATTATTATTTCATATCTAACAATTATATAATTTTTTTCTGATTTAGCAGTATACTTTATATGTATATATGTATATATATGTATATATATATATGTGTATATATATGTATATATATATGTATATATATATAAAAAAATACTTTAGGATGAAGTCTTGTGCACATGAAACATTGCTTGAACCATGAAAGTTAGATTGGCAAAACCCTCCACCCTCCGCCCTTCAAAAAATATTCGTTGCAACGGTAATAACATATCAAATTTCTAACAAATCAATGATAATTTTATATTTCATCGATTGTCATATATTTT
>KE504646.1:1850683-1862205 GCA_000441515.1 Elaeis oleifera
ATATATATATATATATATATATATATATATATATATATATGCATCATCTGATAACTAATTCGAACACATCAATGATTTATACACAACTAACGACCATGAGAAGCTATACAAGCCAGTAAAGCAGCGCGAACTGATGAAAATCACAGCATGGACAGGCCATTGGCATACAAACAACAACCATTTTTTTACACATAAAGCCAATCCATTTATCATCCAACTCTAATCACTAAACGCGAGCTGCAAACCTGAAATCCTAAATCCTAGCAACCTTGCAAGAACCGCTACTTCAGCCACGGTCTTTCTATCCATACTAGAACGGAAACCAAACCCTGACTCAACCTATGCCCATGCCGATGCTCCGCACTTCGACATCAGAGAACCGGGCAATAACTAGAGCTCCTTCGCCTCGGGCGTCGGCGGTTTATAGGGCTCGAACGATCCCAGAGGAACGGAAAAACGATAGAGGGAGAGCGCTTACCAGGGATGGCTACCGGTGTCCGGTGTCCGTCGGCGGCGGAGAGGGGCGGATGAAGGAAGAGGGAAGGATGGGGCCGGTCAAATCGAGAGAGAGAGAGAGCGAGGGAGGGGGTGACAGGAGGATTCATGATCGTATAAATAAAGCTGCACGCATATGTGTGATTTTGGGGGCAAACGGATGAGGAGCAGGTCGGAACCCCGCGCGCTGCGCGGGAACAAAATTCATATGGGCGGGAACCATAACATATCGTATGGGGCGGCATAGATTTCTCTTGATACTAATACTAAAAGATAAATCTAAAAATTAAAAAAATTATTAAAAATTATTAATCTCATAATTAAATTTTTTTCATCATTTTCAGTATATAGCGATGTATACTATATAACTATATGATAATATTAAATATATAATCAAATATACATATTGTAAGCTTTTTTTGATATATACTCAGCAACAATCCAATACATGTCAATAACTAAATTGATATATAATTTACCGAATTTAGTTTTATCAGTATAAAGTATATAACTAATTGATACACATTTAGTAAAATATTCATCCAACATCCCAAAATGCATCTCTAGATAAAGTGATATACAATTTTAAAAGCATAGCATTCATCAATATACAGCACATGAGCAAATGATACACACTAAACAGCTTATTGATACATACTGTAAATTTTTTAATACATATCCAATAATGATCCAATATACCTACAGATAAATTGATATATAATTTATCAAATTTAATATTTACTGTATATAATATATAGTCAATTGATATATACATAGCAAATATTCATCGAACGTCTCAATACACATCTCTAGATAAATGATACATGATTTCATAAAATTTAGATGCAAAGATCTTAGAAAAGAAGAAGATTTTGAAGAAAAAAAGGACTTTGAGATGTATATTGAATCGTTGTTGGGTGTATATCAAAAAAGATTACAGTATATATCAATAAGCCATCTAGTATGTATCATTGCTTATGTGCTATGTGCTGATGAATACTATATTTTGAAAAATGTATATTGCTTTATCTAAAGGTGTGTATTGGAGTGTTCGATGAATATTTTGCTAAGTATATATCAAGTAATTATATACTATATATTGGTAAATACTAAGTTCAGTAACCTATATATCAATTTGCTGCAAGTGTGTATTGATTTGTTACTGAGTGTGAATCAAAAAAGTATATAGTATGTATCACCTAATTATATATTTAGTGTATATCGTATAGCCATATAGTATGTATCGTTATATGCTGAAAACGAGAAAGAAAGAAAATACTTTAATCACGAAACCAATAAATTTAATAGTTAGAAAAAAATTTTGACTTTTAGTTATCCTTTAAGATTAGTATTGAAAGAAATGTGGCACATTATGAAGTCCGCCCCATTTGATATTTTATAGTGCTCATTTGATATGATTTTTGTGGGAGTGGCATAACTTTCTCATGAGAAATTAATGCATGATCCGAGCCAAGTGGACTAGGGCAAATCTTGGAGGATATTAACATGCAATCGAGAAGTGGTGAAATACAAGGGGTAATATGGTGTGTTATCCATCATGGGATTTGGCCTGGTCTATTAGACTTGGTCAAAGTAATCATTGACCCTTCTCAGGGTGCGTCATGAGGTGAACCCAATGCGCACAAATGGTTTTGGGTCTGGTCAACATCCACATCCTGGTCTGGCTCAACCGACATAGAATTCAAACAACAAAAGACCTACCATCTAAAAAATAATTATATAAGATAGTTAAAATAAATAATTTGATTGAACAATCGGACCTTTAATATAAGTAGGTCAATATCCCAATGACATGTTAGACATCCAAAGATCTCTAAGAACATTAAGAGTATATTTGGATGATGGAGCCCAAAATTTTATAAAATTATGGATTTGGGCCAATACAACAACTATCTAGAATTACTAAAGTGTCACCCAAGAATATAAGTATTTTCAAGATTAGAATATACTTCTTTTAGAATAGTGGATATATGCTTTCATTTGACAGGATTGCTGGAATTCATATATTTTTAATCTTGAAATTTATGTGCAATGGATTATTTACTCTAATATTAATTTTACAAATACAACCCCTTATAGAGGAAGAGGAAGAGAAGTGGCTCTTCCAACCAAGTGAAGGACAGTACTCACATATCCATGCTATTGCCAAGATGAGAAGTGGGTTGTCCAAGAAGATAAAATCTGAGATGAAGATGAGGAAAGAAAAATAAAAGAGAAGAGAGTGGATAAGGGGAGAGGGTTAAGAAAAATGAAAAAGATCATCTCACACTATAAGAAAAAGCATCGAAAGTTGAAATGGATAATTTATGGACTAAGAAAGAAAATAAAATTCTAAAGTAGAGAATTGTTGAGCTTAAAGGAAGCTTTGTGCCTCCAAAGGATGAGGAAGAAGCTGAGGTTGGAAATGATGGAGCTCCATCCAAATTTTTTAGCGATTATTTTGATCTTCCTCCAGCAGGTGCTGAAATTATGGGAAAAGAAGAATATGAACAGAAAGAGGAAGGTGGTGCTAGAAAGAGGAGGGGAATAGGCGGGTTAATAAAAAAATCAAATTCAATAGTTAGGACGGTGAAGAGTAGGGGCAACAGAGAGAAATCTATAATGATAAAAAATCTTTATACAATCCTACCTACCCGTTGATCAAGAAGAATAAAATAGTTGAAGAAGCCCATATGTCAGACACTCAATCCCCCATTGTTACATCTGTTATTGAAGCAGATAGCATGACTACTCAATTCCGTCTGGTACGTAAATAACTAGACTCTTATTTTTCGAAAGTATACAACGATGCTCATAAGCTCAATTTTACTTTGATAATATCCAGGTGTACCATAAGAACAACTGGATTACCCAGAGTCAAAATATATTACAGAAGAAGAGAGGAAGATAACAGCGAGATTCCTCCCACTGATAATGGATCGGTAATATATTTTTAGTTATACTGAAAATATCATCGACTACATATTTTTGCCTTTGATTACACTTCTTCAACATTGATTATACAGTGCTAATCTATGGTTATATGAGTTTTCTGTGTGGTTACGGGATAGTAGTTTGGTCCAATAGAAGTAGCATTATTTCATGAATGCAAGTTCGTGAGCTACTATTCAACCAGATGTTGGAAGATGATATAAGTTGATATATAAAATTATTTAGGACAAAATGATTGACTAATATTTTAAATTCATTAAACAGTTATGCAGGTTATCGATGCATTCATGGCACTCTTTCGGAAGTGCCAAAAATCTGAATCAAATAAGTATCTTCCTTGTGTATTCATCAGGCCGTGGCCCCTGGTGAGTTTTTCGTTGGAGTTTTTTTACTTTGAAATCATCATGTATATTATTATTAATCTTGTATTGTTGGTGTTTCCTATAGCAACATGCACAACAGAGACTGAAAATTTTTGAATAATGTTCTTAGAGGTTTTGAATTTGAAATTAATGCGATAAAATTGACCTTTATGCCCTTGTATACAAATTACCACTGGCACCTACTAGTGATGGATATAGAGGAGAAATACTTCAAGTATTACTCCTCTCTTTTTTCATCCACCTACTATCCTGATGTACTTAATTTGGTATGCTTCCTTAACCATGTACATATTGTCAAGGTATAAATCATTGATAAATTATTGATTAATTGTAATAGAAAATTAAATTTCTCAATATTTGGCTAAGCATCATAATCTGTCCTAAGCTTTAGATTGGCTGCTCCGACAAATTGATGATTGTCTTCAGCAGGACCCTATGTGGGTATCAGTTTAATATTAAATAAGCTCATTTGTATTTGTCATAAATTTAATTTTGTGTTCGATCACTATTTTAATTTTATGAGTGTTGCTTACGAAATTTTTGTGATACGCTATATAGAACTATTGCAATGTAGGGTATAATTAGACATAGGACCGAGTGATATTATAAGGCTACGAGCTGAATATAGTATACTCCTTATTCATAAAAGTTTAAAAGAGGGATTGTATGTGAGGAAACAATAGATGGAGGGCATGCAGCCAAAAGTGATACTGAAGTACAGTTTTAAGTGATAGTAAGTATGCTTATCTGATTCGTGTGTTTAGTTATACGTATATTTGATCTGATTATATATTTTATTGTTCAGTTATATGATTGTGTTTATGCATATATTGCATATTTTCAGTGGAGGAAAAGTCTGTCAATGATAAAGAATAATTTGAGAAGTCTGTTGCAAATGAAGTGGAAAAAGGCCATGAAACTGCTAATTAGCATGAAGAAGGTAAGGAAACTGCAGCTAATGGGAATGGGACTAGTACAATGGGGGATCAATTGTAATTTTTACTTGTGAATGGACAATCTTAATGTAACTTTTACTTATAGATGAACAATTGAGATACAATTATGTAACTAATATTTATTTTAATTATAGATTACTTTTAAAGAAATTTATTGAAAGCTGTTCAGGTTACAAAGATTTATGTTAAAATAATTTTTATGGTTATGTAAATTTAACAACTGATTACGCAGGTCCATATTCAGATTACACAGATTTGTATTAAAGTTACATAAGTTTATATTTAGGTTACACAGGTTTATGCTCAGGTTATGTGCTGGGCCAACTATTGAGCTGCTCTTCGTGCCAGTCAATTGTCTGGTTATGTGCCGGACCAACTGTTGAGCTACAGGTTATATGCCAGTCGGTTGTCTGGTTATCCATTTTTGATTTCTAATTATACAAATTTATGTTAAGATAGTTTTATGGTTAGATAAATTGGTTACGCATGTCCATGTTCAGGTTACACAAGTAGTACTAAAGTTACACAAGTTTCTATTCAGGTTACACAGGTCCATGTTTAGGTTACACAGGTTTATGGTCAGGTTATATGCCAGGCCAACTGTTGAGCTACTCTTCATGCCAGTTGGTTGTCTGGTTATGTGCCGGGCCAACTGTTGAGCTGTAGGTTATGTGCTAGTCGGTTGTCTGGTTATCCATTTTAATTTTGATTACACAGATTTATGTTAAGACAGTTTTATGATTAAGTAAATTGATTATGCATGTCTATGTTCAGGTTACATAAGTAGTATTAAAGTTACACAAGTTTATATTTAGGTTACACAGGTCCCTATTTAGATTACACAGGTTTATGCTCAGGTTATGTGCCGAGCCAACGTGCTAGTTGCTCTTCGTGTTGGAGTCGGTGGTCTAGTTATCCAATTTTATTTCTAATTATCCAGTTTTCATGTCTGATTATCCAATTTTTTTCAGGTTACACAATATAATTTCAATTATATAGATACATGGTTTGGTTATATGAACCCAGTTCACCTGTCGATTCGGTTTTAGGTTTTCATCTCTAGTTGCATAGTAGCTGACTATTATTCAAGTCATTTACATATACAATCTACCTAGTTCACCTGCAGGTTATACAAGTTTATGCTCAGGTTATATGCCGGACCAATGTGCCAGTTGCTCTTCATACCAGAGTCGGTGGTCTGGTTATCCAATTTTGATTTTGGTTATCCAATTTTGATGTTTGATTATCCAATTTTATTTCTGATTATATGAACCCAGTTCACCTGCAGGTTCAATTTTTAGATTTTCATCTCTAGTTGCATAGTAGCTGACTATTATTCAAGCTATTTATATGTACAATCTACCTGCAGATTCAATAAACTATTGTACCATCGATAAAAGTGAATAAAACACAAAAATATCAATAAATCATATGCAACTTGGTTACATTTGGATGAAAGGCTAAAAATTTACAGTCTAAACAAAGTAATTGTATATACACTGTATTTTTTTTATAAATATGTGAGTCTCAACAGAATATTTGCACTCAGGCTTCAAAAATCAAAAAGACAGCAAAATATGGATTCTTGATACATTGAAATCCTTCTTTGTTTAGATCCTTGTTGAGGTGCATCCAAAAGAGAGTAAATCTATAACAAATAAAAAATAATCAATTAGCTTTATAAAAAATTAATTTTTATAATTTCATCCTTCTCGTACATATGAGTGTCAACAGAACATAACCATACAAGCTTCAAGAATCAAGAAGGCAGCAAAAATATGGATTCTTGATATATTGAAATCCTTCTTTGTTTGGACAATTGTTGAGGTGCATCCAAAAGAGAGTAAATCTGTAACAAATAAAAAATAATCAATTAGCTTCATAGAAAACTAACTTTTATAACATCATCTTTTCCGTATATATGAGTGTCAATAAAATATAACCATATATACAAACTTCAAAAATCAAAAAGATAATAAAATATAGATTCTTGATACATTGAAACCCTTCTTTGTTTGGATAACTATTGAGTTCCATCCAAAAGAGAGTAAATCTGAAATAAATAAAAATAATCAATTAGCTTCATAAAAAATTAATTTTTATAACTTCATCTTTTTCGTACATATGAGTGTCAACAGAACATAATCATACAAGCTTCGAGAATCAAAAAGACAGCAAAAATATGGATTCTTGATATATTGAAACTCTTCTTTGTGTGGACAACTGTTGAGCTGTATCCAAAAAAGAATAAATCTGAAATAAATAAAAATAATTAATTAGCTTTATAAAAACTAACTTCTATAACTTTATCTTTTCCGTACATATGAGTGTCAACAGAACATAACCATACAGACTTCAAGATATACTTATTCTTCAGCTATTGAGGCATTGCATGTCTTCCGATTGTGCTTAACATTATGACATCTCTCACATTTAAGCGGACGGACTTCCTCTTGTTGGGATTCAATGCGCTTCTTTTTAGACCTTCTTGTCTTTGATTTGGTTATAAATGGTTTATAATCAGATCCTCATGCTTTACCCTGTAGGTTTAGAAATGTCTGTGATAGAAAAATGACATGCTCATACATTCTCCAGTAAGCATTCACTGTGAAAAATTCAGATACATATGTATACACTGACTCATGCTTCCTAATTATTGTTGCACATGCATGTGAGCAAGGGTGACCATAGACCTGCCAATACCTATATGAACAAGTATGAGTGTTAAGATTAACTTCGTATAGGCAATCCGCGATTACTTCAAACCACTCACCATCTGAATATTGGACTGTAAGACCCTTTCCATCTTCAATATTCATATTTATCAACTCCTCAATCTTAAAAACTAGATATGTCTACCATTTATGGGAGCGATCACGTCTCTCATGCATCAACTCCATCATCTTATATCGTAGCATGTCTATCATAGGAGTTATTGAAAGCTATCGTGCCTCTTTTGTCTAATTGTTAAATGACTCCACAATATTAGAGTACATCTCCCCATATCGCTCTTCCTTAAATAGAGCATTTGGCCAGTGATCAATATCTGAGCCACGTTCAATTCATTCACATACCTTCGACGAAATCTCTCTTATGTCACTAATATAACCAATGAATTGTGATATTTGTAGTGCATAAGCTGCGCTATCAAGTAGGCTTAACATCTTTTCTCTTTGTGCTGCCAACAACCCACTGAGCTTTTTTTGAAATTCTCCTTTAGATGCCGCAAACAATAACCATGGGTAGCATCAGGAAATGAAGTCCTCACACCCTTTGTCAAGCATTTGCTTTTGTCTGAAATAAATATAATTGATGATAGTAAGGATCTTCATGGTTATAAATTACATTATGGAGTTTCTCACAAAATCAAATCTAATTGGTATCATTCTCTGCACTAACAATAGCAAAATTAGTAGAAACATCCCATTCTCAGCGTCAAGTGCCACTGCTGAGAGCATTACACCACCATATCTATTAAGGATGTGAGTTCCATCCATGAATAATAAAGGGCAGCATCCACTTTTGAATCCAACTAAATATGCATGAAAACATATAAACATCCTCTCAAAATGTCCATTTAGATACTCAAGTACAATAAACTTCTTGGATTAGTCTCAGCCACTGCTTCATCATATCATCGTAAGAGATCAAATGATGCATAATTTTCACCATATAATGCAACTCTAGCAACCTCTTTACCAAGCCAAGCTTGCCTGTAAGGAAGATAAATGTCAAAATCTTTTTGAATATCCTTCTTGATATCAATTGGTCTATACAATGGTCTGTCTCTAACTTTCTGAAGTACTATATCGACAACCCATGTTTTAATGTCTTTGGATGTTCGGCCCTCCCAACGCCACTGCCGCAAGTATGCGTGTTACTGAATGTTTTGATTTTGAAAGTCTCCTGCTGCCCAACCCTTGATGCATGCAGTCGCCATGGACAACTTTCATTGATGCATTTGACAGTAACTCTTAGTTTATCATTTTTGATGAATTGATAATCTTTGTTATGGGCGATTGAATAATTTCTTAGTGCATCTTTAAAATGAGTTGCATCTTTAAATAACTGACCAATGCCTGTTATGGCATTCTCTCATGATCTAGCTAATCGAAAGCCGGATGTAGATGTAGAACTTTGGGATGAAGCTGTGATCGTGAGAGCCATACTCTCAACATCTTGTGGATCGAGTATGCTATCAAAAATATGAAATAATTATAGTGGACAATGAACTTTAGATGAATCAATTAATAATAAAATAATTTAAAGAAAAAATTTACCCCGACTCAATTAGACGAGTTGATTCTGATTTATTACTAAGGTTGATCTCTATATTGATCTCTATTGACGGAGACTTCAGTGCAATGTAAAAATCAGGCATGCGTTGGATATCCTCATCATTCTTAAGTTTAAACATAGAGTTTTCTAGAGTAGAAAATTGATATTTCAGTTTCAGAATGTCTTTATCTATACCATACCTACTGCATATCCCATCTGTAATTTCATCGAATATACTCTCTCGATTCACCCTCAATATGTTCCCTTCTTGCCCATATTTTGCCACCACCATATGATAATCCATCTATAATTACTTGCTTTATGAGTAATGTATAGTATAACATATTGATAAAGAGAATATGAAACAGATATCAGTAATCCATCTATATATCAAGTTATTAAATAACATAATAATAAATACTTAAGAATATATTTAACTATTTACTTATATAATAAATAAAAAATACTATAAATAAAACAACGGAGACCATATCTTTTTTTTTATTTAAAGATGAGTGGCAGTATTTTGGAACTAACAAAACAGGGATAAAGATGGATCAGCTGAGATCGTACCATCGATCCAAAGAATCGTAGGAATGAGGGAGAGATCGGAGGAAAAGAAGAAAACGGGAAGAAAAGAGAGAGAAAAAATAGAGGGTGTAAAAGAGATATTACCACCTTGACTGCTGGTAGAGATAGAGAGAAAAGGGAGGACGGCGGCGGTGGCAGCGGTGGCGTAGGATTGGAGATGTGGCGTTAAAAAAGAATTCCAGTTGAGAGAGTTAGAGGGGCGGTATTTATAAATAAACTAAAAACCCATCACTAAGTAAGTCTCTCCAAGGTTAATCTTTCTCTCCAGAACCGTTAAGATCATTTCGGTCATTTAAATGGGTTTAAACGGCAGCAGGTGGCAACAATAGGCGGTAGGGATCCAAAAATAAGTCATTAGCAGTCCAAGGATATTTTATTCTAACTGAAAATTTGAAGGAATTAAAAATAATTTTGAGTCAAATTAAGAATTGATAGATAATTTTTCTAGAATTTATTTCCAGATCTCACTTCTTGTGCCCATAAAATATGAGGATGCAACACCATATTGGCTGCTAGTTTGCACAAGTGCAGTGCATACATGCCAAGGTCCTCAACACCTTTTGGCTCAAAAATAGTGGGCCTGTGGAGTGTGGTGAAACTATCCACAATCAGTCTAAGCTCTAAACTGATCCCACAGTCGGATGATCCCACAAAAAAGCTCTAAACTCTCCACAGTTAGTGAGCACCGAAGAAGACACATCAAGCTGCTCCTTATAGCCAAGAAAGTAAGTTGCTTTTGTGCAATTTATGGATAGATTGGACTGATGGAATTGCACCCACAACAATAGATGCTGCATGGATCAAGTGACAACAAATGTACGATACAGCCAATCTTTCTTGGGCCAAGCAAATGGCAAGTTTGGTACTTCAACTATTCCACTCTTGAAAAATAACCAAGAAAAGAGACCCCGGGACTGCTTTTCAGTCCACTTGCCACTAGAGACGTTTGCAATTGCTTGAAATCTCCGCAAACAACAAAATTGGAGCAAGTCATGTTCTATCAAACCTTGCAACCAAGTTTCAAGGGTATAATGCTTCATAAAAACGACTAGAATATCGGTATACACCAAACCATTTGCTTATCTGGAAACTAAAGCAATTCTTCATGCAGCGGTCCACCCAATCTGGTTGCCGTTCTAACATCAGGGGGCCAAGTTTTCTCTACTTTCAAGCATTTTTAGCCTCCGGTCAAGGAGGTTGATAGCATAGGCACAACTTGCGGTCAACAGTATTCTTTAATAGTCATTGAGGTGGCATCTCCACAGAATGGGTCTCTGTTTTCAACGATGTAATTCGGATTCGAGTGATGACAGATACCGAACTACGATTAAATGTCAAGACATAAATGACTGTCGAATGGAGTGTATCTTGACGGTCCGGACACGGTATCTAATCCGTTGACTCTCGATAATACTGGGATGATGTACTCATCCATTGGATTCGTCTATATGGTGGAGAGGAGGCTGTCTATTCATCCAAATTTAATTCTGAATCGAACATTCTTCAGTGGAGATTGGGATCCTATGATCACGTCCAAAAAAGATAGATACGCCGAATCGTCTCTCTCCAACTCCCATCTTATGTAATAAAAAAATAGTATTTGTTGCGGCCAATCCCCTCGTCGATCACGCCTGGTCGCCGGAAGCGAGCACCTGCACGGGAAAGCCCACACGGACCGGAGGTAGCTCCGGCGGGGACCCTCCGACGGTCAAGTCAGAGAGGAGAACGGGCAACAGTGTAAAGGAGAGAACCAGAGGGCTTCAGGGTGCTTACCCAGCCTTGCCTTGTCTTGGAGGATTACTGTTGCCTTACCCCTTTATAGTTGGAGGCAGTATGGTTCCGCCGTCAGTGATGTTGACAACTGTAG
>KE504646.1:1899828-1923792 GCA_000441515.1 Elaeis oleifera
ATATATATTTATTAATTAATTACTACTTTACAAGTATCAAAATTATATATATATCAAAAAAAATCTGATAAGATCCTCCTCATCGTCCTCTTTATCCTCCTCCTACTTCTGTACGTCCTTTCTAGTAGCTGGTGGATGAGAGCCGGATGTTCCAACATCTTGTAACGAAAAAATAAAATATTATTAATAAGTTTCGAAACAAAAACGTATATATCGATACGGAGACGTATGTTTCGACATACTACTCCAATTTTCGAACAGATTATTCCTATATTTCATTCGATGATACAGAGCTATAGACATCTCCGACCCATCGTTTGGATGGTTAGATTGAATTTTTACCCCTTATATCTTCTTTCCGGACTCAAGCATAAATATATGAAGTTTTTGAATATAAAATTTAAACAAGTAAAAAAATTATTAATAGACTTGCTTACTGTGATGGCTGTAACAACGAGTCCAACTGATCGCATAGATATAGATCCGGAAGAATCTCAACGATCGTATCGCAGACGGCATCTCAGAAGCTCTGAGGTCACTGGCTCCAAAGCCTCTGCACGATCTTCTCCACATGTGCGTCAGCCCACGTTTGGATCGTTGAGCCCTAAGAGGAGTATCGAGCTACTGGAGGGTCAAAGCTGTGGCTGAATCTTATGACCCGGCTCTTACTCATCCCTCCGATAGCTCTTAGCCATCCATCGAGGTCAAGGAGGGGCTGAGAGGTCAGCTCCTTGCCGTACCGCGATACGAGATACTTTGTATAATCTACCTATACAGTTTAAAATTATTAATCCATATATATCAGTATATATAAAATTTAATAAATAATATTTTACGTTATTATCACGATCTATCAAGATCGAGGATCAAAGTAATCATCAGTCCTTCTAGACTGATGTGTGGCCTCTTATATCTACAGCTGCCCTAGTGTATGACCCAGCTACCATATCTACAATAAATAAATAATAAAATTAAATTAATTAAAATATACATATGATAAATTCAATATGAAATTAATTTAAGTGTAGAATTTTTACCAATCTATCGATCACAACATGTGTGCCAACGGAGCCATTAGTATGTTTGATCGGATGCTGCTGGACGGACTGATTCTATCATTCCTTCTGTCGCCTACCAGAGTACTCCTCAATACTCTACTGATCGCAAAGGGCCCCCATATGTCTGTCTGCATCCAGTGATTCGTGTAAAACTTTCAGTTCGATGGTCACTCGAAACTAGAGTGCTCTATGACGTACTGTCGAAGGCTGTACAACCCATCTTGAAACCTCCGTGTGGCCACTTCCTCAAAGGTCCAACAATCAGTCTCCTCATCCTGGGGAGTCTCGAATCAATAGTACCTCTATAAGTAGAAGCAACCGTATATTAATAAATAGAATACGAATTTATAGTGAATTTAAAATTAAACATCTTTGATTTACCATGAACATCTCCCAGACTACATCACGAGCCTCCAATGGCCAATTGGAGAACTCGTTCATCGACTTCGGCATCAATCATCGGATGATATCGGTAATTATATGAGGCACCCCAAGCTCTATAAATGTACTGTAAATTTATTTTAAACAATAAATGTTAGACTCTCAAATAGCTAAAATTTAAATATATTCAGTGAAAATATATAGTACTTACGTATGGCTCTGAATGTCGATGAGCTCTCTATTCTTCGATCGAATCAGAGGTGCCGTTAGTTGGTAGATCCTCTACCACACTGCTGACTCTGAGAGCCGGACGCTGCTCAATGTGAGTGTGGGGTCACTGATGATCCCATGTTGTCCGAATTCGAAAGTATCAAGACATCATAAAGAATGTTATATTAGATAATAAAAGATAAATAATATTTAAAAAATATCTAAAGTATCAGAATTTATCGCATGGTATTTGTGCTGTAGAACCATGCGAGCTGGCTGTATGAAAGCTTTCTCCTCGACTGTGACGGCTCTGGTCTCGAGAAGACATGATCTATAATCTTTGAAAATAAAATAACTATGTATCATATAGGATTAACTGTATATCAGAATAAATAATTATGTATCATATTTATTTAACTATATATCATATTTACTTAACTTTGTACCACATTCATAAAATAACATGGTATTTGTATGCTTGGAGTAGGAAGTAATGTTATAATGGTTTGATTAGAAACTATGGTAACACAATTTATCTAGTTTTCAAAATAATTTATATCAATTTATCTATATTTTATTTTCATTTAGGGGACCAGTAGACCAACACATTATCATGTACTACTGGATGAGAATCATTTCTGCTGGCGAGTCTAGGGATAGGTCTGCTGTGGTGCACCATCTGCTGTAAATCAAAGATAACGTTAAATAAGTTATATATATTTATAAAATCTAATCGAGTATATATGAATAAAATCGAATAAAGTCGAGTATATATGTTCATAAAATCTAATCTTCGGCACTCATCAGCTTTAAGACATCATATGTGTAGAAGAAAAGAGGCCATAGCAATCTGTAGAGTCAGTCCCTTCGATATCCATTTAGTTTGGATCATCATAAAAAAAATAAGAAGGCAACGATAAGAATATAATAACCAAAATCTATCAGCACCCATCAGCTTTAAGATATCACATGGGAAGAAGAAAAAGAGGCCATAATATACCTCATGATAAATGTATTAGTTGTTTAGCATATCTCATGCCAAATGTATCATAATCATAGGCGGTCTAAATTTTTGTTAGGCAGCTCAGCCGATAGATCTTTCAAAGTATTATTGTAGTAAAATAAGTGATACCAACATAATATATAAAGCTAGTGAAGTAATAAGAGAGTGTTATTTTACGATCGATTATAAAGAACTCTGCTATCAGCTAAAAATAGGTCAAAAAGCTAAAAGATAATAATAGAGTCATGCCTAATTATTCCAACCATATCTTTTCCTTACCTAAACTACCCTTATTACTTCCCCTATTCCACACGCCCATATGCCCACGAAGGAGCATGACATAGGGGCATAAAAGTCAATTCGACTTCCACCACATCTGATACCATCTATTCTTTCCGACATGAGCCCCCCACCTCTCTCACTCACGAGTCCCAATCCATCTCACGAAAAAGGTGCTACCACTTCTATAAAATAGAAACCTGCCTACGAAAAGGAGCCCTAGAAAGGCAGTTCTTTTTTTCAAATTGTCGAAGCTTGTGTGGACAATTAAAAGGCCTACCACACTGCTCATCAACCTCTCCTTGCGGCATAAGAACCACGAACTCGATAGAGAGAGTTATTTCTCAATAAATAGTCATAGTACAAATTCTCTGATATTCTCTTTATTCCCCCACTTTCCAGGCAACCCACAATTCTCCTTCCACTATCTTTTATCCCACGAGATATCTTTTATCCTCGATCCCCCAAGGGCCTCTCACTTGATCTTCCATTCTTCTATCCCCTCTTCTTCTCCCTTCCCTCTGCTTGAAACCAAAGGCCTCTTACTCGATCTTCCATTCTTCTATCCCCTCTTCTTCCCCCTTTCATTTGTCTGAAACTATTCTATCCCCTCTTCTTCCCCCTTCCCTCTACCTGAAACCAAGGGCCTCTCACTCGATCTTCCATTCTTCTAGAGCATTTCTTTAGGCTCTAGGCCATGCGAGCATACCAGTATGGCATCCAGACAAATTTCATCCTGAAGATTCTAAAGTACTAAGCGGGATTACAAATAGGACTGAAAATAGATCAGACTGGGCCAGGCCACACCCTCCTTGAGTCTGGCCCAAATTTTTTTGAACTTCGAGCCGGGCCTAAGGCCTAGAAAAATACTCCTCCAGCCGCCACCACAGTAGATGAGCGGGTCAGAGTTGGTTCGTCAGCAGTAGCTTGATCTCGAACCCTTACCGTCGAAGACAGTAGGACTACTTTCGCTGAAGAGCTTTCTGGAGTGGTTTCACCTTCTGAAATAATATTAATTTAATAAATTATTAATAATATTATTAATTTAATTAATTAAATATTATTAATTTAAATTAATTTAATTAGATTTAATTAGATATTATTAATTTAACTTAAATATTAAATCTAATTTAACTGAATCGTATAAATATTAATTTAAAATATTAAAAATTTAAACAAAGATATTTGACGATCGTTATGTAGCCGTTGCCGCTACCGTCGCTAATACTCACTAAACCCATAAAGACGGTGCTGCGACACGGAGGCGGTGCTACACGGCAGAAGAAGGGGGGAGGAAGGTGTGGGGAGAAGGGGGAAGAAGAGGGGAGGAAGGTGGGGAAAGCGGCCAGGGGAGGTGGGTCGGGGACTCGGGGCTTGGAGAGGCGGTCGGGGCTTGGGGTTTGGACAGGCAGCCGATGGCTCGGGGAAGTCGGATCAAGTGGTGGGAAAAAGAGGGGGACCGGAGGGCGGCAAGTCGGGGGCTCGGGGAGATGGCCGAGGGGAGGTGGTCGGGGGCTCAGAATCCAATGGCCGAAGTCTCGGAGAGGCGACTAGGGGCTCGAGGCTCGAGGAGGCAGCCAAGAGTGAGGGGAGGCGGTCGGGGGCTCAGGAAAGCCTAATCCGATGGTGGGGGAAAGAGGGGGATCGCAGGTGGCCGAGGGGAGATGGGCCGAGGGCTTAGGGAGGCGGCCGGAAGCTTGGGGAGGGGAATCGGAGGGAGGGGGTCGGTCGCCGGTGAGCGAGCCAACCTAAAAATGAGAGGGGGTGGAAAAATTGAGGGCGCACGGAGAATCAAAAAGGGAGCAGGGGAAAACGAGAGGGAGGTGGGGAAAATGAGGGCGCTTGGGGAATCAAAAAGTGAGGGAGAATTAGGGTTATTAGCGATGGAAAAATATCGTCGCTAATTAGATCACTCTATCGCTAATATTCCCACAGCCAAATTAAAAAAATATATTTTTATTAGCGATGTAACTAGCCGTTGCTAAAAGTCAAAAATGCCGTCGCTAATAATTTTTTTTACGATGGCATAATTATTGATCGTATTTCCATCGGTAAAAGTATTATTAGCGATGGTAAAATTATCGTCGCTAATGCTCGTCGATAAAATTTTTTTTCTTATAGTATTTTTATGATTTTTTTGGTATCTTCTTTTGCTTTCATGGATTTTTTTTCTAATCATTACTGGCTTATTTGAATTTTTAGGTGCTGAGCTATAGTTTATGTTGCAACTATTTTCATTGACATTAGTGAGCATTTACTTATTTTTTTTTCAATTCTATAGGTTAGGTTTTGTTGAATTTGACAAGATGGATCATCCTTAATAATTTTATGGAGTCATTCTACTTGGTTGAAATGCTATGTGGGACATGCACCTTTCTTTTGCCCCCAAATTAATAGTAATATTGGAGAAACTATTCTAACTTCACTATTAGTCCAATTTATTTGGATAGTTTCTTTCGTTATCACTTTTCTAGTAATATTATGATGTCATGTTTCACTTTTGTGCTTTTCCATTTCATAGAATGTTTCATCTAATATTTGTTTAAGTCAAACTTGACTGCATTTTAGGGCATTGGATTTTGATTAGGCAACTAATTTTTAGCTAATTGTTTGAGCCTGATATTCTAATTCTTGGATATTCATATCATGTACCAATCATATTTATTATATTTCAAAAAATACTAGATTGATCTTCTCCATAAAGAAAAGTCTCAACAAGGTTTATTAGAAAGTTTTTGGTTCTTCCATCTGCATTATCTTCAATTAAGCATATTTATGCATGTATGTATATGTGTATACATAAATATATATGCATATGCCAATTCAACTAGTCTATTGAGAAACTCTCTTTTAACTGGCATTAAGCATCTTTTTACTAATTTACTTTATTGGGATGGAATAAAATATACTTCTAAAATAGTTCAGGTATTCATGCATAATCATCTTTATGACCGTTTATACTATTTATATGAAGAGATTTGCTTTTGTATATATATACTAGCTGGGTAAGTCATATCATTTTTTTTAATACCTTCATTTTTTCTCCTTTAATTTGTTTGGGAAGACAGTTAAGTCCAAGATTTCTTGTTAGGGGCAGCAGTGATTTTTTCTCTTCTTCGTGGTGACCTTTCTTCTTTTTCCTTCTCACTCCTTCTCTTTGTTCTCCTCCAATTCTACTCATGAAGCAAATTAATGCCAACATCCCCCTCCATGCTGACCTCTACAAGTTTGCGACTCTACCCTCTCACTCTATAGTGGCTCTCTCCATCTCCATTCTTTCCTCGCCGACAACCTATTCTTCCCAACATTTTTTTCTCATCCTCCTCTTATGTAAGCAAGAAGCATTTTCGTCCGTTGCAATGATAAGTTAACATTGTTTATTAATAAGTAAACAGTAAGATCGTATTGAAATATTTTGATAACTAGAGGATCAATTTGATATTTTTTAAAATATATAAAATGTCAATGAAATCAAATTAAATTAAAAAATATTTTATAATTATTTTATATTAATATATTTAATAAATTTTTTTTTTCTAACACCTACTATAAGATTTCTTTGAGGATTCTATCATATGCTTTATTTAGTTCAATGAAAATCATCTTTAAACTTAGGATAAATCATCCAGGACAGACCTATCCATATAAAATTCTCTCTGTGTAGGTTTCATTGACTAAATCCTGTAACCAGGGTTGCGAAAGGACAAAAATACATGAATAAATCTTGGCATTTCAACTTGAAATTGGCCACTGGAGTGCCAGGAGGGAAAACGCCAAAAAAATATTAAATTTATGAATTAAATTTCATATAAATAGTAGCGTACAAATTCAATTTTGAAAGGTTTTAGGGATTAATATACCAAGAAAACTGCGTGAAATTCATTGCAGGAGAGATGTTCGAAAAAAAGTACTGATTTCCATCAGATCTAGAGAACTCTACACCTTTTTGAGAACTGACATGGCACAAGACCATTGCTTGCAAAGTTTGATACGGTGCAGGGCCCAATACACAAAATCCGAAGTTTATCACCCATCAACAAATATGCGTCCAACTTAATATAGGCACACAACCCATATCCAAAAGGATGAAGGCTACCGACAGAGACAGCAAGCCAGATCATGTGGCATGAGATCTAGCAAGAGTAGGCCTCCGTTTCAATTATTGACATAAAAGACCGTGACAGACATGCATCACAATCTAAAAGCCGCAACCACCAGCCCACGAACTATCCATCTCAATGGGCTCTCTGGGAACAAAAACGGTAACAGAGGAGCAATATGAAAGATTCATCAGCAATATGAAAGATTCATCTGGCGATATCTGAAACTATATTACCGCTGTTATTATGGACTTACGCAAAATATAAATTAAACAACTGTCCAAATCAAATAATGACACGTATCAACGTCATGAATCTCAATGGCAAATGAAAGGACCAAACTATAGAAATAAAACAATCCAAATGAAAAAGGCCTAACAAGTAGTGCGCAAAAACGAATGGCTGCCTTTCGTCTATTGGCAACACCTCCTAAACTCTATAGACTGTAACTAACAAAGATATAAAACTGTGTGTAAATATATAAATATGCTCAAAAGCCAGACGGTTAGAGGCTGAAACTGAAAGCCATGTAGTTGCCGGCCAAAAACAAGCCAGTACCAGTAGAGTTGTCAGAACCACCCACATCCATGTACGCATCTTTCTCTTACCCCTATTACGAAGGGGCAAGGGAACAGGTGGCATCTTATTATATTGCTTTGCAGCTACCAATGGCCTTGAGGGCCTTTTTGAAGCAGTTGCTGATTGGTTGTCAGGTTCTGGAGCATTTTCAGCCCGACCATCGTCTGTAGCAGGAGCAGGAACATGATCTCCGTCACCTCCATTTGCTGTATTTGATGCGGCTGCAGCTTTCTTTTTCTCCTTCTTTAGTTCTTCTGCACAACCATCCATGTTACTTTAGTGACACAATAATGTGAGATGTATCTCAAAAATGCCAAGCACATCCTAACGTCTGTTTAGTGAAAAAGAGGGATACATTTGAAGATAAAGATACCAGGTGAATTTTTAAATATCAAACATACTTAACAGCAGCTAAAAACTTGAAAAGGAAATACCTTGTCTCTGAGCTCAGCTTCCTTCTGTGCTCGATATTCAGCCCGGGCTTGGGCCTTCTCAGCTTTCCGCCTCTTCCTTTCCTCAGCCTCCTTGGCTTTGGCCTTCTGCTCCAACCGCAACCGTTCCTTCATCTCAGCTTCAGCCTTTCCTTTCTCAATTCTTCTTCCTTCCTAGCCAACTCCTCCGCCTTCCTTGCCTGTTCCTCCTCCTCTTTTGTTCGACTATTCTCTTTTGGAGCAGCTTCTACCTCTTCTCTGTCAGAAACTGGAACCATGATGGTTCTTTTGAACTAGGCTTGGGAGATTTTTTGGATCTAGAAGATTGATTTCTTTGTGCTGTTTGCAAGGGTGGAAATGACTCCTTTTCTTTAGGAGCAGCCAGTACATCCGACTTTCCTGGTTTTGCTTCTGAAGCTATTACGGCTACAGGTGGGTTACTGTTGGACGTGTTTGAAACAGAGCTTGAGCCTTTGTCTATAGTAGCACGTGGTGCAGGTGGCTCCTCATCTGGGCCAAGCGATCTTCCATCCAATGTCTTCAATCTCCTCAATGTGCTGTTCTTGTTTGATTTGACATACTGCAAGCGGAATTCATCATTGTTGTTCCACAGCTCCATAATTTTTCCACCTGTAAGGCAGAAGAACATTAGGAACTGCTCCATTGCTACTTGTGGGTCTGAAGTTAAATAGGCATTCACCTGTTTGCTGCAATGCAACCAAAGACCTTTTCTGTCCCGGGAAGATACATAGTTTGCTGCAGCTTCCTGGTCATTCTTGTACATGAAAAAATATTTGCTCTGCACAAGATGCAATGAATCACAATCACTTGATAATAGCAACATAGAAACCCACAGTAATTCTTTTATTTAAAATGCTTATTTATCATATAGTATTCCAAGAAAACATGAGGTTGCATTTTCTCTAGAGCAAGTTCTGCAGTTCAAAGCCAAAAGCCTACGCAGATGAAAAAGGTAATGCTTTGTTGACAACAGTTAAAAACTTTCACCATATAGGAGAACCAAACTGCACCAAATTCATTACGGTATAAAGAATACAGCTGTTAAGAAGTGACTTCTGGAACTTAAAACTCAAAATCTCAAATTTAGTATGAGAGAGTTGCTTCTTTGACTAGAGATATAAACATAAGTTCTAGCTTTGACTCACAAGTACACCTTTGATAGTTGTTGAGCAAAAACAAAATAAAGAAACACGATGGAAAACAAGATATAAGGAAAAAAATTTAATCCAAAAGAAAGACCAGAGAAACAAAATATATGGCTGATTTTGCACTGAGATGTGAGCTAATGACAAAATTCAAAAATAAAAAATGAAAGTTGAGCTGATAGTGATATACTAGGAGGAAATATCAAATTAGAAGTTGCAAATGGTTTCAGAATTTCATGATTCTCATAATCATTGAACCCAAGCTAGCACATTGGGTTGCAGTGTTATCAACAGGTAACAAAGGGCATCAAGTCATAAGCATGCAGAAGTGTTCCTACAGAAATACGCGAGGTGGGCGGGCTGGTCTAATTCAGTCATCTTCCTCTGCATTTCTGAGTGCTTCATATGCAACCACACAAATTTTCTCTTCTGGCTCTCTGTATGATGTGGCTTGAGGTCAAATGAGGGATAGCAGAACCAACACCTCTCTCAATTAAATAAGCCACTAAATTTTTCAGGCCTTGGTATGATATGCAATTCGTGTAATCACACTTCATAATTTGCGTTGCCCGCTCAACATGTCCTAAGATCATGGAGTCATTAAAGTTGTATGGGGACTAATAGATGAGAAACTTCTGTATTAAAACAGCAACTTGCATCTAGATATCAGCAGGCCTTAACATGATTATTGACATTATTAACTGAAATGTCAAAAGAGCCTTCGGTCATCAAATAAGTATTCACCATCTCTAGGATCAATTAGTGGACAAGACTATATGGAACCAAAGAGTGTTAGATTATTGACATATACAGTAAAATTTGCTGTAAATTAGACTAAAAAGTTATTTTCAAGATTGGCTGTCAAAACAGAAACAGAGTATAAGATGGCCTACGATGCTTAAGCAGATTGATGCAATTAGATGAGCAACAGACAACTAAACAGTGAACCTTAGATGATGAGATATCAATTCCAATACTAGCTGGAATGTTTTCATCGGTGATACGTAATCTTGTTATTGGCCTTTGGCCTAGGCTAGCTGATTTTCTTCTGAACACCTCCAAAGCTGTTCAAACAATCATGGTCATCTGTACAGCTTGAGGGTCAGATTTGAGATGGAATTATCCGAAAATCTTCCTGATTTGCTGTATCACATTTGCAATCACAGAAAGAATAACCTAATTGAAGACAAAGGATATAAGCAATGAACACAGCACTGGTTGAACACAACTTCATGAAAAAAGTTAAAATTAACAAATTAAGAGGATGAAGAGGAAGAAAATAGGAAGAAAGAGATAAATGAGGAAACGAAAAAGAAAAAGATGGGGTTGCGGGATAGAAATGGGGAGAAAGAAAAGAAAACAAAGGTGAATGTCAGCTGCACGGAATAAGGAATTCAATGCAGAAGTCTACGTATATCTGTTATATTGCACCAAATAATTAGACATTCATTGTTTAAACCAATAATATACTTGTTAAGTTGATGTGGATAAGGTTGATTCTGCATGAACAATCAGATATGCAAAACGCTCCAAGAAGATATATCAAATAAAATAAAAATAGAAGAAAATAACTAGCTGTGCTACATCGAACGACAGACATTGTATATATATATCACTGGATTCAAAAGCATATTTATTGGAAATGGCACATACAATTATTACATTTCTATCACTTCCATGCTCACTAAGTGACACCATGGATCGGATTACTGCTTAAGTGTTTAAATAAGTGTTAACCCATTTAAAATGGACTCCATGTCAAATCTAAAGTGTTGTTGTATACATTCCATTGGATTTGAAAGATTACCTATTGCAGATGGCACATAAACCATCATATTTCTATCAGTTCCGTGTTCATTAAATAACAACATGGATAGCATTACTACTTGCGTGTTTTGAAAGTGAGTGTTAAAGCATTTAAATGTACTCAATGGCCATGATAAGCATTTGCAGTAAATATAGCCATTTAAGCAATAGCCATTTAAGCAATCCTTATTGTGTTCAAGATTGGCTAGATGTAATGAAACCCTATTTGCATATTCAGTAACATCATGATAAGCATTTGCAGTAAATATAGCCATTTAAGCAATCCTTATTGTGTTCAAGCATTTGCAGTAAATATAGCCTTGCTGGAGAGTCAGCAAAAAGATTGGCTAGATGTAATGAAACCCTATTTTGCATATTCAGTAACATTTGTTGAGATGCTGAGGATAGCCATGAGGGAAAATGTAAAATATAGGAGATGATTAAGACACATTTTCATGAGAAGACAATCGATTCATAAAGAATAATTTCACTTGAACATTTAGAATGACCCAGATACATGTTCAAGCTCAAGGTATAATCAGGGCAAACAAGGACAAAATTCATTAGATGACTCAGCAGTGTTTGAAATTGTTCCTCCTCTTCAGAAACCAAGGCAATAACATGTTTGCTTCACTAGTTTCTCTTATGTAGAAAAAGTTAAAGCAAGAGATTTGTGCTTTGACTTTGTATATATATTTCAAAAAAGAGCATTTCAGAGGGCCTTTCTGTTCTTGTTTACAAGTGCCCAACTGCTCTTTCTCCAGATATCCGCTTCTTTCCACTTTCTACCATCTCCAAGCATTTATTCCCGGCCTCCAGAAGAGATCCAGCCAGCTTTCTCTCCTCTTCAGTTGCCAGACCATCTCTCCCTCCTTCCTCTATTCTTCTCCTCCCTTCTTCATTTTCTCCTTCGGTTCTTCTTTCATTCATGGCTAGTTGCTGTTAGATCTTGGCTCTAACTTAATCCTCTTCTTCCTGTTCTTCTAATCATTCCTTTCAGTTTTTCCCATTCTCCTCCAATCTTGGCCAGTTGCGGGCAAAGCTGGGCTCTAATCTAATCCAAGCGCCAGTGGTCCTGCTTTTCCTTCCCTTCCCTTCTTTCCATTATAGATTGCTAAAATATCAGGGCTTTAACCTCATGCCGACTCTTAATTCTCAAAGAAAAGGGGGGAAAAGGAAAATCCTGATACAAGACCCTACCAAACAAGTTATTTTTGACAAACTCAGCAAAGAACAAATACTCTATTTTGGTTCTCCTTCTTCCAAAAACAGAATAGTGCAACAATGTCGAATGGATCTAAAATTGCCTCATCTCTATTTCTTGAGGACCAACTCTATGAATTGTATCTTGGTTCAACTATTTCCTGATTAAGCTCAAAAACCTTGCCACCAACTAAACAAGCTTCAACATTGTTTCAGAAGTCAACTTTACAAATTGTCTCTTGCAAAAATCCCACCGGTCATTGTGATACAAATTCCCTCTCATGCTGTTCATCACACGCTGGTCCTCCATTGTTGGAAAGTAAGTGCAAAATTGCAATCTCTAGCTTGGAAGACTTGTGCAGTGCATAACATTGAACAACATTTTCAATCAGTCATATCTTATTAGGGTTAACTCCAATCAGTAAGTGCAAAATTGCAATCTCTACCATGGAAGACTTGTGCAGTGCATAACATTGAACAACATTTTCAATCAGTCATATCTTATTTTCCTTATTGGGGTTAACTCCAATGTATATTATTTTATTTCATGTATCATTCTTCCAAACTTTGAGAAAAATCCAGCACTAACATCCTTATCCTCGATGATAACGGGAAAAAAAACTATCCTCGAACATCTCTTGACTGAAGACTTGTCTACTCCTCCGGTGTTCCAATTATCATAGTCTATGCTGTTTGTGATGTGGTATTCTAATTTACAATTAATACCAGACGTTCAAATCTGAAATAGAACTTTTCATGTTAGTTGCTAGCATCTACTGATTACACATCTGCAACCAAAATTAAGACCCAAGTAAACATCATTCATGAGCCTCAAACTTTGTTTTCAAGGTCTCATTACAGGCAACACTAAAATCATCATCAATAAAGAACTGACAACAGCAATTCCCATGAGGTTTATTGAGAGGATCAATCTCTCACATGGTTCAACCAAGTTCAAATTTATCACCATTCTATTATTGATTTGACTGAAACCTAAGTTTACCAGTATGCCAAGCTAGAAAGAATTAATATAGATGAAAGATCCTGATCTATTTACATATAATATGAACAAGATCAAGGGCTTGATATGCTCAATGTTGCTGCACATACAGGGAATCCTACTCCATTAAATATTGATTTGAGGTATAAATAGAAATTCATTTTCAGACTAAGCACAAGACCAAATATGATAATAAGATATAAATAGTTAAGTAGAGTCGGTTAGACAATGATGCACTTGTTAGATCCACAAACTGACCAGATAAACACTCAAGGGAATGTAGTGTGCTAATTGAGTGGTACAATAATGAAAGAAATTACAGATAAAGTATGAACGAATACTATCTGTATTGTTAGGAAGCATCCATGAATTTCTTTTGGCTTGAATTTATAGTATACCGCATCCTAAGGGCTGTTGGTTGCCTTGTTACTTACAACAGATAATCATAAAAAACCTGATATTCTGTAAAACAGGTTTTTGACAGAAAATAAAATAGGGGGACACCCATTTTTCAAGTTTAATGACCTGGCAGTTTCTACAAAACCAGATTTGTGTAGAATAACTGAGGCAAGCATTTTCACAAACCTATTAGGTTTTGCATAAACGCAATATAGTAAAACTTGGTACCCAAACAACCCGTTAGTATCTCTGTTCATCTTACAAAGTAACCCTGAAGTGCTCAAATGTACCCATGCAGTGGGACTCTTTATTTGACATCATCATGCTAGCTTTGAAGTTTACATCTCTGCTTTTGGGAAACAAAGATGAAATTCAAACAGAATGAAGATGAGGATATTATAGGTATCCGTTATCCAGTCTTATCTAATATGAAAGACAATACTCGCACTTGAAATCTCCATCATACCCATTAGAATCACAACTAGCATGCCAGAACTTGGAAAATGAAAAAAATTAATACGACAGTAACAGAACTAAACCATTTGATCATGCTAGCATTTATATTCTCTGCAATCAGACAAAGACCACTAAGAATTCTTAGAAGTAATATGGTAACACACCTTTTCAATTGACTCATCTTTGAGGTTCCTCCAATGTCCATATGCTTTTTGACGAATCTCGTCAGATGTTCTAAATTGTTCTTGTAGAACCTTTAAATGCCGGACTTCATCATCATATTCTTTCCATGCCTCTCTTCCTTTTATTTCAGCTTCTGATAGATCAGCTTTGAGGGAATCCAGTTCCTTCTTCAAAGTCTACAAGCAACCAATATAAAGACTAAGTACATCAAATATAGTAATAGTATCATGAGATAATCACATTTGCAATAAATATACCTTGAAGCGCTCTTCAATCTGGTCTCTTTGGTCAAATGCCATATCAATATCTGATTTTGAGCCCATGTTGGAAGATAACTGTTCACGGCGCTGTCTCAGTTGCTTAATATTAAGCAGATGTTGTTTTTCTTCTTTCAAACCCATCGTCGAATGCTGAAATTCACGGTCCATTGCTTCTATCTACATAAATAAGCAACATGAGAATGAAGAAATCAGAAGATGAAAACAATAATTAATGTTTTGAATGAGAACAAGACCTTACCTTATTATCAATTTCTTCAATTGAGGTCGCATTCCTTATCTTGTTAAGCATTGACTGGACAGACTCTATTTCTTGTCGCTTAGCACTATATGCAGCCCTTACAGCTTTCTCTTTTGCTTTTGCAGTTTCTAACTTTTCCCGGTATTCATTACAAGTTGCCTGAAGAATGTTACAGTTCAAGCATAAGTGGACAAAACTGAAATTAAAAAAAAAAATCAAAAGAGTAGTGCGGTATCTGTAAGCATTCACTACCTTTTCTTTTGAACTGAAACTCTAATAGAATCCCTGCTTCGCGTCTGCTCTTCTAGTTCCAATTTAGCATGCTGTATTTGAGCCCATAGCTCATCATCAGTGAATCTAGGGACTCTAATTATATAACATGGCTGCCTTTTCGCCACCTCTATATCCACCCTCTCCCCATCAAAAGCTGAGCCACTAGGATCCTCTGGTGGGGCCTGGATCACCTCGACTGCTTCAACTTCCGCACTGGTAGGTTCTTCGTCATCATCCTTCCTGGTAGCACGGTCATCTTCAACAGAGCTGGCCAAATATTCACCACTTTCTGCAGAGTCATTTCCAATTCTGGAGTCCGATTCCATTGCAACAGCATGATTCTCAATTTCCACATCATTGCAAACTTTACTTTCTAACCTTGTATCATTATTTGAACAAACGACCATGCTTTCTGTACCTTGAAGCAGAACATTTTCAACTTCGACTCCACTATTAATAGATGCATTTATTATTTCTGATGCTACATCTGCACCACTGACAGAACATGATCGTCCAGGCCCATCTGTGCTGTGAATGCCAGTTTCAGTTTCTGTGGGGCTGGTTTCACCATTCTCAGAAGATTTAGTGCTGACTTTGACTTCTTCCAGAAATTCCTGGTCACCAACATGGTACACACTTGAGTTTTTGGAGTTTTCAGGATCACCACTTGGTTCAGCTTCCTTCATTATGCCATCAAGGTGAGAGGTCATGCTGGCTTCATGACTTTCAGCAGATTCACTGTTCTCTGCTTTTGTAAACTGGTTTCGCATTGGGGTTCCGAAGCCACTGCATTTTCAGCCGAGCATTCATCAGGTGGACCTTCTTCAGCCTCATTTGACAGCCTCACCTTCTCATGCTCAAGAGGAAGAGATTCGGATGTTGGAGTCTCTGTGACCACACTCTCAGGCTTCTGTCCTTCTCCTACTTTCACTATTGCTTCAGGTTCATCTTGGTCACCGGCAACCTCAGTCTCCTCTTTCAACCCTACTTCAGCATATTGTAATTCTGCTTGGTCTTTTATCTCTGAAACCAGAGTCATGGGCTCCTGTTTGTCTTCCTTCTGAACAACTACTTCTGATTGCTCTTGGTCATTCCTCTCTGTTGACACAATCTGGGGCTCCTGTGTCTCCACCACAACAGCTGATTTGGCTTCCACTTGATCATGAGTGCCTCTGGTGGCAGTCAAAGCATCCTGCTTTTGCACTTCAACCGATGATTCTGATTCCAATTGGTGCTCAGTCTCTGTAAACACATTCTCCACCTCTGACTTCGGTTCTGCTTGGTGGACTTTGGTCTCTGCACCCACGTCCAATTTAACCTGCTGGTCAGTCTCTGTAACCACAGTCTCAGGCTCTTGCCCTTCTTCAACTTTAACAGTAAATTCTGTTTAGTTTGGTCATCAGCCTCTGTCATTGTGGTCTCCAACTTCTCTTGTACTTCAGCAAGAGATTCTGGTTCTACCTTGAGCTCCGTCTCTATAGCGACAATCTCCTCCTTCCGTTCTCCTTCTAGTTCCACTTCATTGTTAGTCACGCCATTATTCCCCTCTGACTCACCCGTCCACTAATTTCCTTCTCCTCGCTCTCCTCTGCCTCCGCCACAGTATTTGCCTTGGATTCCATCGTTTCCTCCTCAGCCGAACCACTTACCGCCGTCTCATCTTTCCGATCTTCCACCCCTGTCTCAGCATTCACAACAGAATCAACACCCTCCTTGCGATCACCTTCCTTCTCTCCACCCGCTTCGCGATCTCCGGAGGCCACATCCTCCTCCGACAAGGAACCCACATTCGCCGGCGGGCCGCCGCTCTCGTCGGCGACCACGGGATCAACTTTCCGTCGAGGATCGAGATCCCTCTCAACCGGATTATCCGACTCCTCGTTCACCACCACAAAAGAGCCCTCGCTCCCATCCCCTACGCTCTCCTCCCCCTCTCGGCGCGCAATGCCATTATAACTTTCCTTCCGCTTCCGATCTCCCTCCACCACCGCTCCCAATCCCACCTTCCCCTCGGATCCCACCTTCTGCCCCTCGCATCCACCATTACACTCCTTCGCATCCGCCGTCATTGCTCAGACCCAGATGAAAGGACACCAAAATCACCCCCCAAGAAGAAACCGAAACGAAAACCGATCGCGGATAGAACGGAACCAGATCGAGCAAAAAATATCAGATCCTTCGAGATCAGAGTAAACTTACGGTTCCCGGCCGGTGCTGGTGCCGGCCTCGCCGCCTCCGGCGAAATCGAACTCGGAACTCCGAATTCGAGATCCGATGCCCGGATCTGGAGCTTCCGGTCGCCGGATGGGAAACGATCCAGTCCGTCCTCCCTCCTCTAATTCTCTTCTATTCTAGTGGTTTATTATTAGGGTTTGGATAGGAGGAGATCGAGACCGAGACGGACAGAGATAGATAGAGTCGTGGAGGGATTTAAAAGCTGGAGCTGTTATTATTTTGAATAGAGCTATATAAGGAATAGTCAAAGAAATTGAATTTTATTCCTTTTCTTTTTAAAAAAGTTATTTTAAATATGATCAGTTTTAAGGTATGGTGGAAAAGCATTTTATGGTAAAGAAAGATAAGATTAACAAAGGGGAGGGACGGAACGCGGTTTCGGCGATATTTCTCGCCGTTTTGGCCGGGATTGGTGGCGGTGGATGCGGTCCACTGTCACTACGTGGGTCAGCGGCTGCGTGCCGTTGGATCGTGCGCAGTGGGAGCAACACGTGGCCTCCCACCGTCTGATCCGTGTTTTGTGAGCGGGCCCCGAACACTTGTCTAATGTAAGGGCACCCTGTAGTGGACTTTGGAATCCGTGCTCGATAACACGAAACTCAAAGTCCGAAGTGTATTGCAGGTGGACGGGGAGACGAACTCAGTTTTCCGCTGTGTGGTGGATCCAAACCTGGGGCTTTTACGAGTGCAGGTTGCTTTTGGAGCACGTGATACGGATCATGGGTTGGTATGATGGTTAGACTCGCTTGTCAGCTTCTGGAAGGGGAATGGCTTGGTGGGTTGTTCTTCTTCCTCCTTTGTGACGGTGGTGGGGATGGGCGGCAGCCGTTGTTGGCGTAAGTGCACAAAGGTATGACAGCTAGCCCTCATGCCAGCTCTTTCACGTTAGGGTAGTATTGATATGGAATTCAATATTGGGACGGTAACTTTTATCATCATATTTAGCAGCTAAAATAGGATTACCGTGTGCATGTTCCAAGATTAAGCATCTGTCTCTTGGAAGGAAGCTAGGTAATTTTGAGTCACATTTTTGGTTTAAGTTTAGACCAAAATCTCGGATGTATGGTTTAGTTCTAGTAGTGTAATTTGGTGGATCATGGACTAGACTCGGTGTCCATTATCTAATATATATCTATTTGTATGAGGCTTATGGATATCTATCCCTCCCACCATTCACAACGGGATTTGATAAAAGGGACCATTCCCATGGGATGACATTTTGCAACTTAGAAGGATGAGTTTGACATGGAGCTAGGGGCCACAATTTGCATGGATGTGTCACATTGGATCGAGTCTCATTCGTTAGGACAATCTAAAGATAAGAGGAGAGAGTGATGTCATGTAGTTTAGTAACCAAGGACATTGCATATTGGTGATGAGACAAAACAAATAAATCTACAACGAGTACAAGATTGATTGGATTTGGGGCCCTCCACTAGGCAACATGATGCCATCCTTCTCTTAGCTCTTTCATATAATTAGTTAAAGATTTAATAATCAATAAAAACACTCCAAGCCATGTCCTTGTCTCCCAATTGTTGCTTTCTCCTCACTTTCTTTCAAAGATTAGCCGGATATACGCAGTTAGGCACAAACTTTTCATCTTTTTCCACGTCTCATTGGAAAATCCCATGCACCACTGAATGATGAAATCTTTACAGGATGCCAATTTCTAAGTCATCAAACCGATTCATCATCCAATTTCTTATTGATGAGATTGGTCATGGCCCTCCGCGACCTTGATTGTAGGAATTTTGAACAGATGGAAGCCTTGGTTGCTTTGTTTCGAAAAAGTGTTCCAAGCCAAATGATACCTTCTGACCATTGAATGGTGGGGGAGTTGGTTGTGCTGTTCATGAAGGGAAGAAGGGGACTATTCTTATATCACTGTCACTTTTGATGGTCACGGTTTCATCTCTGCCATAGACCACTTCAGCTTTGACCAATTATATTTAAGAAGAACAAATAGAGCATGCAAAGCCTCTGCCTAACTAAACTCAAAACGTAATAGCTTTCACCTACTCCATCTCCTTCCGATTCCAAAAATTCAGCTTTCATTCAATTTCATGATCAAATTTAGGTAACCGACCCACATGGTAATTATACATTCTTTTATCATCCAAGTTGATGACAGAGTCGCAAGTTTGGCATTTAAAATTGACAAGGAATTGTTCACAAAAAAAATGACAAGGGATTAATGTTTGGAATTATAAAGAAAAATATAGCATTTCCATCTAGATAAATGCATGAAAAGGCATCCCACACAAAAACAATAAAGGACAGCAACATCACAAATAGATATCAACTGCTTAATGATCCATAAAAATTTCACTGTAAATTCATCAAGATTCGGAAAAAATTGAAAATTCAGAATATAGTTATATTATTTGAGAACAGAGAGAATAATTTTAATAATACTCTTTCCATGATGAAACTGCAAGTAAAATCTTTTACAATAGTTTGGAAAATATTGCGACAATAATCATAACGAACCTTCCTTAGAAGCAGCCTTGCATTTGGAAACAAGCCTCCCAAAATGATCATGGTTTCATCATACTTATGCAAGAAATTATTTGCATCTTATTCTAAATGTGCTAGAGAATTCTGGTTAGGACTAATAGTGAATTCTAAAGATAGATGCTTTCTATCTTTTAAAGCTTGACCTCATTAAAATTACTAGGCCATCCAAATTTTTAAGGCAACAAGCATGTTGAAAGGTCTGCAGATAAAATATGACTATTGAGTACAAAAGCCCAACAGTGACTTGGAACTTCTGCTGTCCCTGAAAGCATGAGCTTCTAGAAATGTGAGAATGGGGATGCCTTTGAAGAAAAGTTCAGGTTGCCAGTAATATATTAAAGGGAGGCCTACTCTTATTAGCATGTAAAGTTAATTAAGCCGGCCTTAACTGTTGTTGCCATCCAATTCTAGACCAAACCTTGCTATAAACTAAGTAGATAATTAGTCATTAACAAGAAGAAATATCTTTTTCAATCCTAACCATAGGTAGAGAAGGCAAGTCATTGGTCTCTATGTGTCAGCAACTGGCCCGGGTATTTGTGGTCCCTATATTCTTTTTTGGAAGGATTGTGATCCCTATGTTGTTTGGATCAAAGAAAATAATTAATGCAGTAACATCCATATTGCCAATAAAATTGAATATGATGGATGTGAAAGTGACCAACATATCATGCTTTCGGAATATCCATGTTCCCTACATAAATAAGCACATGAGTGGTCGATCGGTGTGGTAAATGATACAATTCTCATAGTCCAGGGACCTGAGATGAAGGCAGAATGCAAAGATATGTTGTCATGGTTAAATGGTAACTGTAGGTATTGGCTCAGATGGAGACACTTAGTATGAATTGTATTACCAGAGGTGAGGAGTTTCTTAAATGCTCACTCAATGTTTACCCTGTTATATTTTCCTTTAAAAGAAGTACTTGCCATGTTCATAGAATTCTTCAATAAGTAGCTAGTTATGCCTGAATAGTTGAAATGTTCATCAAGTACTTAATGAGTCACAACTTTATCATAAATTGTCCATGGCTTACTCATGAAGCTTTTCTGGCACTGAATAAATGATGCCATGCATCATGTTTATCGCCGCTAGTTTTTATAAATGATGCCACTCATCATGTCTGTCCTTGCTAGTTTCTTTCTATTTTTGACATCTCTGCTTGTTATTTTTGCATGTTTCTGCTCGATATAAAAGTTCTTTAACATCCTTCAATCAATCTAATAAAATAATGCTCCTAAAATCTCCCCACACCCCTTCTCTATCTGAGAAAAATTCAACTTTGCAATCTGATCTTTTTTTGCACAATTGATTCTAAAGTGAATTTTTCACAAAATCACCTCTGAGTAAAAAGAAAAAAAGAAAGCATTTCAGATTTATCACCAAATTACTGTGCTTTGCGTAATTCAGTAAATTTGCCCTCACCAAATTACCTCCAAATAACTACCCATGTCACCATGACACATGAAGAGTTCCACACATAAAACGAATGAATGATAGAGCTATGCAACACATAGGTTAAAATTTCTCTGTCCGTACTCCAAAGGGAGTTAAATAGTAATACAGAGAATATTACCAGACATAAGCAACACAGCAAACCAAGACAAAAATTATTAAAATCATTAAAATTAAGTATATAACCAAATGGAGATGGCACAAGCATGCATAAAAATGGGGCTCCACTTCCTTGTATGGTGTGAATTTATCCACAGATAATGAGGTTGACATTTTATCAACTTAGTCCTTATTTCTGCTTCAAAGATGGGACAAAGAGCTGTGGAAATAATGTGAATTTCTATGTTAGACAAAAGACCATGTGAATTGAGTATAATAACCAGCAAACCTGCCACATGATTGACTCACCATTAAATCTCACCCCTTGCTTACTAGGAACTTTGAGAGGTAGCATATGAAAGCTAACCCTCTTTATTTCCTTGAGATGGGAAATGGTTGAGGAATTAATGGCTTCATTATCCTTTATTGCCTGGTATTGGATCCAACAACTAGATGCAATGAAGCAGGGAAAAAATGACAGCATTGACAATTGGCACTCTCTCAGCGTTGGATCTATTTAGTATATAACAGCTGCCAACATATGTGATGTGACCTGTAAATGTTGCTTGCCAAAGATATACATCAAAGAATATGCTCCCTATGTGGGAACTAATGTTTATAGCCCCTCATGTGGCCATGGGATAGCCACTTCTTGCAAGCTCTCTCATGTGCTGTTTGCCTGTGGCTTGACATGGACATTACCAAAGGAAACAGAAGATACATAACTCTACGTTTTGTATTAGCTTAATTACTAGAACATAGGTAACTTTCAGGTAATCAAACCAGCATAAGCAAAGTAAATTTTGTGGAACCATTCACATCATAAGAACTGGGACTAAATCACTCTTTGTTAATGTGCTCATAACCATGTGATCTTGATATACAAAATTTATGCTATCTGGACCAAATTTGGTTCAGCTCAATGTACCTGCACCTCATACTTAAATTAGCTTAGGAGCTACGAAAAAGAATTTCTTACATATCGATAATATCCTATGACATACATACTTGATACCTGTTTGTTCAGGTAACATATGAAGGAAACTGTTATTCTGACAGATTGATACAACAATGAGTGAAGTGGGGAATTTTTCAATCCCACTGAAATAGATTTCATGAAAAGATGGATCGGACCTGTTGGAGAAAGACCCAGGAATTGCAATACATATTAACACTTTTTCTCATTGGAAAAAAAATAGATATGGATCAGTCAAACCTGATCAAATAAGAGATTAGGCATGGCTTTTTCTAAGCATCTGTAAAGTAGCATGAAAGCAAGCCTCTGTTTAATTAATAATCATCTACTCCTGTGGTATGCTAAAACAATAGCATGACAACCAGTGCCAACTGGGCTTTTGCTGGGAAAAGAAAATATACAGAAATATTACTGAAAACTGTGTGGGATTAGCAGGTGATTAAACCTAATGTTTCCATTTAAGGGACACCAGAACGACAGCAAGTACATAGGAATAATGTGGATTAGAGTACAACAAGAAAATGACTTTAGGGATGCTACAACTAGGGCTCTAGAGGATTTGCAGTCACGATACTAAGTGAACTGGTTTTCCAAGTTCAAACTGGTGTATAGTGACCTATATTGAACTGGGGCTTGCTGCAGCGGTCACACCTCTTAGCAAGCAAAGAATTATACACACACACCATTTCACTCAACTGCTCCAATTTCACCCTTGTGCTCTAATACTAGCACTCATTATTCCTACCTTCTCTATGACAGAAACTGGAAGTTTGTTAAAATTTGGGCTTTCATAGCTGACATAATCAAACTTATATAGAAGACTCTATTTCACAGATATGCGTGATAAAGAATTACAGATTAACATTAGTTAGTACTTAGTAATACTAGATATTACTTTCAAAAAATTTTGGTTCCTCAAAAGGATTATTTAAAATATTAGAAATTATTGGTGGACATGGTATTACTAATAGGTCCTTTTCAGAAGCCTGGGATGTTGATTATCTTAAACCTATGCCCTCCACAGACTGGACATGAAAGGGATTTGACCTGATATGAACTATCATGGGGATTGATTGGATTTGAGTTTAAATCGTGGACGACAAGCTACTCTGTTTGAATCGAGGATAAACGAGACCTGGCTTTGTGTGAACCGACTTAATCCCTTTGTAGTTATGGTTAGATATATTCATGCAAAATACTAATGCTAGGTTCATATTAGATCAATTCATGGGAACTTGCTTCCATTGCACAAATCTTATCTCGAGATTTGGCTGTTGGACATCAACTTAACTGTTTGCCATTAGTTTTCATATAATGGCAGAGTCTGAGATGGAAATGTTCTGCGATAATAGGCTTTTAGCTTGGTTAAACTGATTTTCAAGTCAGATGCCTTCCTTGAGCTGATGCTAATCAACTTGACAATTCTCATCAAAGAAGGGATGATTTAATGACAAACAGTTTTTGTCGTACTGGAGCTCCTTGATTGGCAACATTGGTGATGAATGGTATTAAAAGATTGGTCCTTCAAGAGATCTCTATATGCTGTTCTGGTTCCTCTTTTTGTTTGTTTGTTTGTTTGTTTGTTTTTTTTTTTTTGCTAATTTATAATATATGCCAGTATTCCTTTTTTTT
>KE504646.1:1940162-1950411 GCA_000441515.1 Elaeis oleifera
TTATATATATATATATATATATATATATATAGGTATGTATGTATATATATATAGGTATGTATGTATTGCAGTATATTTGTTAGATGGGTAGATGAAGAGAATAAGAAAGTATATTGAATTCGTTATGATTTAATTTTATTATGAGCATAAAATTATCTTTACATTTTTTGGCAAGTCTAATGTATTGATTGGAGCAAAATCAAAATTGATTCAGTTATCGTATTTAAATTTAAAATTATTTTTATTGTCAAATATTATGGATATATCCAGTGGAGATGGATTGAATTTTGAAATAAAATAAAATAAATAATTTTATTTAAATTATTTCATCATAAAAAATTTTATTTCTATTTCGATACGAAAGAAGAATAGAAATGCACCAATATCTCAATATCCAATCCTTATTTTATCCAATATTTAATTTCATTCCAATTTCGATATGGCCGCTCTTCTCTCCATTCTAATTCTTTCCGTCTCCGAAAGTATTAACATAACTTTACAAAAAAACAAAAAGGCTCCTCTTGAAACAGCAAGAGATCATAGTGTTAGAGGATTAGTAATCATTTAGCAATCCACTCACTTTCAGTAGCTAACTAAACTTTAAAGATTAGATGAATCCAGGCTCCAGACTTTGGATCAACGGATGTTCGGTTGATGCAAGATCGAAGAAGATGTTAGCGAGACGGAAAGCATACCCAAGAAACTTTGCGCCCAAAAGAAGTCAAATTCTTAAAAGTAACAATTTGCAGTTTGTTCGTTGACATGCAGGGCCCACTCAAATCCTGTGTATTTATAAAGAAGTCGTTAAGTAGCGCAACTTAACATAGCATGTACGTAGAATCAAACCCTGCTGGCTAGCTTGATACTCTTTTGTACATTACCTTGTTGAGATAAATTAAAATTGAAAATATGCTCCACTATAAACAGTTGAATGTATAAGAAGAGAATGTTTTTTCCCCCATTTAGCACACAATTTATAGTATAAAAATGCATATTTACATCAAATTTAAAAAATAGAAAAAGAGAAAAGGAAAGAAGGAAAAAAAGAAGACTCAATTCTTATCATGCAGAGATTTCGTCATGCGTCACACGATATCAATGCTTCTTTTTGGGCCATGGTTGAGATCCATAGCAGCATCGCGAGTCTAACAACATCAAATTTATTGCCAAGGATACACAATCTATCAATAAAAATAAATTCATGATACGAAGCATCTTAGAATTGCAATGGCAAAAGCAATGACGATGGGGATGGAAGCAATGGAGTTGGTGCTGCTGGTTCGACCAATTTTGGAGGTCGAAGCAATAGTGAAGTTGGTGCATAATTAATAATCGATAGAAAGGTAAGAATTAAATCTCTTTGATAGTTGATACATGCTTGTTATAACTTAGAAACCAATTAACAATTGACAATTCATAATTTAAGGGATGCATGTTGCTCATTGAATCCGTCTCATTTCACAACAAATATAATGCATGGGGTTGCATTATTATGGTGTTGTCGAGGTAGTAGCTAAATCTTACCACCCTCAGGAACCTCCACCATGCATCTTCCATTGTCATCCGAAACAATGTGCCTAAAACGACAGGCCACTTGGGCCAATTGATAGCTGCTATTGCTCTTGGAGACCTAGGTAAGAAGATATTGAAAGGAAACTGGTGATGAGATTAGAAAGCTGCAAAGCTTGAGGACTGGCGGATGCAAATTTACCCAAGGCAGCTGGCGAGTAATCAAGGAGGACAACCATGTGGAGGTAAGGTCCTTTCCCCCTGGTTAATGCAAGTAGCCTTCCCATATATCTTGGGTTATTTCTTATTTTGATTATTTAAATTATTAATGGAGATTCTGAGAACTTGTTTGAAAGGTTGCAGTTGTTTGGAAAACAATAGACCCGGTAGTTTACGGTATAAGTATCTGAAGCCTATAGAATATGCTTTCTTTTCCATGGAAGGAACAGAGAGAAAGGAAGGGAGAGGGAGGGAGAGACGTGGTGCGAGCTTCTTGTTTTCTTCCATTCTTCACTCTTACTACTCACCATTAGAGAGAGAGAGCTTTGTGTTGGATGAGCATGGTTATCAAAGAGGGATGGTGAAGAGGAAAGAATTTGTGATTTACAACTATTTTATTAATTTTATTTTAACTTGCAGATTTGTGCTTTACAAAATATAAGATAAAAGAACACAAAGTGCTGCTTCCCGAACCACTCATCTCTTTGCTAAGAGCATTGGGATGATAGGCGGGTCCATGTACCAGTTCACCAATCACTGAAATGGTGAAGCTTTGTTCTGAAATATTTTGATCACTAAAAATATTTTAAATAATTCACATAATATAAAAAAGCCATAGTCATAGTGTTAGAAAATATTAAGAAACGCAAATAAAATCACACAATAACATCAAGTTATAACAATACAAAGTTAATCAATCACTAAATACTTCCTAACGATGATTTTGAAAACTTTAATGGACTCACCGATTTTATGAATTGGACCATTTTTCCAACTTCAAAACAGCAAGCAAATGAAAAATTCCAGAAACCGGTGCAACAACCTCAATTGAATGGAGTCCAAAATCAATCTAAGCCTGACAGATTTCCATTGTTGGATCGGATCAGGTAGAAGACTTCGGTTATTACCATCTGCAAGTCTTTCACCTTTCCAAAAGAAGTAAGGTTAAAAGATGACCTATGCAAAATACAAATCATAAAACAAATGAATAGCTTTGTGTAGTTGATTGTATCCTAAAAGAACTACAAAAGAAACAAACAAATTGAGGCATTTATATCACAATAGCATTATCAGCAACTTAATCTTCATAAGATTAGTCAACCAGCATAAATTTGAGCAGACTACAGTCGTAGTCTCAGGTCTACTGGGGTTATCAGGTCTCATATAATTAATATTAAATTCAGATTTGAAAGTGGTCATTTTTTTAAATATAAGCCTGACTTAGATGAACTTTACATAGGTCACACCAGGCTCTATAATGTTGATTCCAGGTCATCATGGAATGGTCAAATCCACTTGCAAACTGAACTTATAAGTCATGCCAGATTCTTGACTTGACCAAAATGGTGCTCTGAAAGGGGCTTCAGCTTGAAGTAATGCTTGGTGTCACAAGGTTTCCAAGTTCTAGGTTCTTTTTTCCTTTTTTTCTTTTTTTTTAAGGGTTCATGAAATCAGACAACATGAGGCATTAGAAAAAGGCAAAGCAGATTACCAGTCCACAAAGATAGCCGCTCCAAAATATTCAGAGAAGAGAGAAAAAAGGGCTCTGATTCCGATCCATCACAACCAACAACAGTTGCAACTATCAACAAATCATTGTAGGTCATATATGAGAAAAATTGATACCTGGTTACTATTATTGTAGTGGGTCAGTTATGGTTTGAGGCTTTGAGCACTCTCAATCTGTATGCAGTAAAAAATGTAGAAACATATAGGAATAAACTGGATTTAAAACAAAATAAACAAATAGTATTTAACATGGTATGGAATAAATGGGAATCTTGTACTTACAACAAAAAATGCCTTTGATGGCTCCGCTTGTATAAATCTTCCCAAGAGGTTATACAACATACATAACATAATTAATCTCGATCTATTTCTACACTTGGAGATGACATCAAAAACTTTGTAGCAGTAAACTTCATAACGCCAAGCTAAAAAAAAAGAATTAAATAAAGCACATCAGTATCACAATATAACTATTCTGTCTGAATAGCAGTGATGCCCTCAAGAGCTGAGCCATGGTCCATGGATTGCAAATCCAACTCTTCATCAGAGTCAATCACTTCTTCAAAGTCGTAGTAGGCATTTGCCTGCATGACATTCTCATTGTTTTAAACTTCTTGAAGGAAAAATCATATGTAAGGTGGAGTAAAAGTAGGTTTGTAGTACATTGGTTTTGAAATGAGAAACCACACAAGAATGAAACAGTTTTTCCTTGCTAGAGCCGGCAAAAACTTGTTTGACAATAGCATTACACAAACAGAAATTTTACCAAGCAAGGCTTCTCTATTTTGTTTTCATCCCTAAAATATCAAGTTAGGTAAAACTTACTGCTTTTATGATGAGAATATGGAATTTTAGCCAACAATGTGGAGCTATGATGAAGAAAACAAAGTAAATATTTTTTTCTTGTAGTCAGACAACAAATACCCTCCTTTAGTATAATAAATCCCCAAATAAATGCTATACATAGAACAAACTAGAAGCATTGCCAAAAAAAGAAAGAAAAGAAACCTAGTACTTTGCTTTTCACTAGGTTATGTAATGACATTGAAAGAAGCAGTCATGTACCTGAGGCCTTGGCTTTATGGCTTCAAAAGTATGGAATTCAGGAGAAGTAAAATCAGGTGAGTGTAGTACAATATATGCGCCACGATTGTTGAATCGTTCTTCCGTAGCCTGCATCGGTCATGATATATAGCACATTTCAGAATTCACAAGAAATATATATCACAAGAGATTGATACTGAGGATTATAATCAAGTGTCTCGTGCAGATCATATGCTCATATATTAAAAATAAGGTGTTTACGTGGATGAGTTTAGTTAACAAGCTGCAGAGTTTAATGTCACAACATCAAGATGAAATCAAGAGTTCAGATGTTACATATGTAGATATAGAAGGTCATGAAAGTAGTAAAAGATGCATTACTGAAGCCAAGTATTAACTATAACCTACTCCATAGCAATAAAAAGTCACCATAGAAAAGAACTACAGCATTTCTGCATATCATGGTGTTAAAACTTAAAACCCTATTTATATTGTATTAAGATCTCTTCTGACAATAATTCAAGTTTAACTAATAAAATAATAAAACAACAACATCTATTTTGACTAGGAATGCAAAATATATATTAGTACAGACATAATTATAGACGTTAGATAATCTTCCACAATATCAAGGAATTGGATTTGATGAAGATGATTGAACATGGCTGACAGGTTTTCATAGTTCTTGATATTACAGGTTAAATATTGGCATTGAATTAAACAACAATTAAGAAACTGCATCCCTCGGAACATAGTAGTAGTTAAATCTGCCTATTCCATAGGCAAGGAGAAAATCTGGAATGTGGCAGCCCAAAAAAATTCTCAAAAACCCTTAACTTACATGATGTACATGTCTGGGATTTGCCTGTTATTATTTGGGGATGAAGCGGCACGTGCAAGGTGTTCTGTACCCATTTAATGTAAGTCTCCACATAAATGAGTGGAAAAGAGGCTATAACTCGAAAAACATTATATAGGGCTAATGCCAAGGTATAAGTACAAAATGAAGTAGGTTTTTAGTGAAGTTCCAATTATCGAAAAAGAAAAGTCTACTCTATGTCACAAATAATTCCTCACCAAAAACGACAAGTAGACAGATAAACTCAACATCAGAAAATCATAACACAATTGCTAGAGTATGCATATTGTTGATGCATGTTTAATTATTTTTGCATTGGTTCTCTTTATAGGCAGCCATCTCCATGGACATGACAATAAGCAGATCAGTGTTCTTAAAGCAAGTGCAAAGAATTCTGTAACCTGTCTCTATCTGATGCCTGGTCTATAAATAAGTCACTACAGAACTTCTCAAAAATTATTAGACCAGACGACTCTAACTGAAAAAGAGTCAATAAGATCTTCCTTTTCCTTTTCTCTCTTTTTTGTGTGTGTGTGCGCACATGTTTGGGTGCTCTTGGGGAGGGGAGCAATAATTTAACAACAGCTGCAGGGAAAAGCACATGGTAAGTTACAATGTCTAGACGATAATGCTTTGCATTACATGTTTAAGTGTTTAAATAAAGATATATTAAATGTAAAGGGTAAAAGAAACCTGAAATTGGGGGTAGTCAGGAGCACTAAAAAGAGTAATGAGCTTTCCTGATTCCACTGTATGATCTATTGTATAGCCGTCATTCATTCCACTAAGATCATGCCGTTTATCCCTTGCATCAGGGCCTTCATGTGACCTGATAATCAACTATAGTTCCAAAATAAACAAGATCTCAGAGAATTCCACTCACAAATTTAACATATCTATATATATTAAACCTCTGAAACATTGAATGATGCAAAACCAAAGAAACAATCCAACCATAACAAAAATCCTGAAGATAAGTTTTCCAAGAGAAATCTGATCATGGTTGTTGGCAATTTTCTAATTGATGAAAACAATGTCTCCACCTTATATCATTGGTAGATTATTATCTTAAGAAATCAAAGAATATGAAAAGATAGAAACATATCTTAAAAGGTTTTAAGCTTTATTTAATTATCCTCGTAGTGAACTAGAATTAAAATCCTTTTGTACTCTAACTAGGTAAGGATATCAAAATACAAAGTTGACTCAGTTTATGTAGCATATATTTCTATTTCATTTAATGATAAGAAATACAACAATCTGATGTTTGTAGAAATGCGCCCACATGGTAAACTACTTGGTGTAACTCAAAAAGAAAGTGCCACTGGTTGCAATAATGCAAAGATGATAGCATTTCAGACAACAACTCATATAAATATTCCAAGATCAAGCCGCAACTCCTTGCATATTATATGAGATACAATTAATGTGATTTTTTCATATATGCTCCCACATGCACTGCAAGCACAAATAACTCCCACAAGCTTAGGACAAGCCATTTTTGGCCTAAGTTCTGCAGCAATATTTATGTTAATATGCATATCGTGAACTAAATAAGACTTCCTAAGATCAAAGAAGAATTTTGCAAGCAAATATGCAACGCTACTTCAAGCAAACTTCTGGAAGCAACAAAGCAATAGAAACTCACAAAAGCAAACAGCTTAGAACTTTAAAATTTCACTACAGAATCCTGTTACGTGCTTCACAATGTATGAGTATCTAAGATTGATAACAAAAGCTGGCATATCAACCCCCACCCTCCAACTTCCCAAAAAGAAAAGCAAAGAAAAAAAATACTCTGACATACGTTGTCAAATGCAAAGTTTTACTCTATCATTGAGAAATATTTGCATGTCAAAATCAACGTAAAACTCATTTAAAGTTTGTGATTCATCATCTAATAAAACTAGGGGGAAATCACCTAATACATCATAAGATACACATCATCGTAAAGAAAGGAAATAAACATATCTGAAAAGGTAATACAAACCTTCAGATTATATTTTTTAAGGAACTCTTCAGTGCAATCAGGTCCCCATAACAAACCAATTCCTCTCTCTTCATTTGGAGAAATCCCTGGCTTTACTGAAGGATCAGACCATAGTACATCACCAGGTATCAAGTTTGAACCCTCCATGGAGGTCAAGAACTGTTCGCCTTGCATTTTGTAACTCCTCCAAGGAACCAAGCTTCAGTGAGTTTGTGTCAACATTGGTGACTACCTTACGGCCTTTTTTGCCTTTTGATCTCTTTGATGAAGCAAGATTCATGCTGCGAAAAAGCCCTCCATGAGCAGTATATACACATCCTGCTATAATGGATGCCAAAGGAAGACCTTCAAAACATCTTAAACACTTTCGATAGACTTGTTGGCCTTGATCTCCATATTTAACCATTACCTCTTTCTCAAAGCCATAAACAGATGTGCAGTACTTGGATTCATGATTACCACGGAGGAGAAATACTCGATGTGGTAAAAATATCTAGAAGTCAGGAAGAAACATGTCAATGTACAGTAGGAAGCTAACTAGTAATGGGTAATAACCTTTCTTAATGATGTACAAATTGATAAAATAAACCTAGATGTAGTGCATAAATTACCCATTACATATGTGTAAAGGTCATGACCCATGTTCAACAATATTAATCCAACTGCTAGATACTTTCAGCGCTTTATATAACGTTGCAATCAGTAGAGATTTATATGTGTGTGCGAGCACATTTGTATATGAATGTATTTCATACAGAAAAAATAACTACCTTAACTTTTGGGCCCCATGTCTGTGCTCACACCACCCGACCCCAACTCCCACACACGCATACAATATAAACAACCACCTTCCAATGCACATTCTTATATAGTTAAACTATTGATCACTTGGACTCATACAAAAAAAATGTTGTCATGCCATTCTTGGACTTTTGAGTTGTTTCATCAATATAATGAATGGAATTAAGACTCAAATGTAAAGAACCAGAGTACTAATTAAGCCATTGGGCTTGGTTTAATGGCTTGGTTCTGACAGTTTGAACACCTCTTCTCATTTTATGCTTTGTGGAGAGGTTCTAGTTTTGAATCCAAATGGTGGCATTTCCAACATATTTCTTCAAAAAGGGTGGAAATAGCCATTTAGTTCTAGTTTCAAGTGCCACATATATTACCAGATAGGTTCTTATCTTATGATCAATTTACATAAAGTTTTAAAAGTTACTTAACAAAATTTGTGGCTGATTGTTTAATTGAAGTTTGCTCACAAAGTTTCAATTATGCAAATTGGAGTCTGCAGTGTTTAGGACTACTTCATGTTTTGGTGCATATTCTAGTTTTCCTAAATTTTGCTAATTTGAGATACTAAATATGGGTAATAACAAGCCATTTGGGTGGAAGATCTAGGATTCACTGTTCACATGCTTCAGGGTCTGAAACAGGGGAAGATATTCAACATTTTAGCTTGTCAATACTTGGCTCATTCAGCACTCAGCTTTTTGTCTTAGAGGCTGTGTTTGAGTTATCAAGGATAGTATGAACATTACTAGCTCTGTGGGTTCAGATTCCATGACTTGCCAAGGTCTGGTATATTATATGATGAGCATTTGAAAGTGATCTTTTGGTCTCTTCTTTAGTATGAACATCAATTGACTTATAGTTCAAACACTGACAATAAAACCTTTCCTTGAAGCAAAAAAGCAAATCTTCTAACTTTTTGGAATCAGAAGGGAAAACAATTTCGAGCTCAGACTCAAATCAACCTCCTTATATATTTTTCAGATCACTGTCCATGTAAGCGTACAAGCCAACCATTCCCAACAAGTAAATCAGCATAAAATCATTAGTTTTTGAAACTGAACTAGAAGAGGAGAAAAAGAAGAAGACAAACGCCAAAAATTCGATCTTTGGAAGCAAAATTCAATATTTGAAGGTAACTACATAGAGCAAGGGGAGGAAGAAGCAAAGAGAAGACCTTCCAAGCCAGCAAGAGGACGAAAGTCTCCAAGCCCCAGGCACCCCGATCCACATAGTCTCCATTAAACACAAAGAAGCGATCTTCCGATGGAAATCCAGCATCCTCCAGCAAGAAGATCACATCATGGAGCTGGCCATGAACGTCGCCGACAACGACGACACTGCAGGACTCGTCGCCGAAGTCGACGGTCACGCAGTTGCGCTCCTTGTGGAGGATGTTGGATGCGGCGAGTACCAGGCGGTGGAAGACGGGGAAGGGGAGGACGGAGGGGAGACCGGAGGGCGGGAGGTGGCGGGAGGCCCAGTCGAGGGCGGCGGTGAGGGCTCGGATCCATTCGACGGTCAGGATTCCATCGGAAGGCCAGGCGAGGGTGATCTCCCGGGTGGAGGGAGGAGATGGGGTCGAGGCTTCGGTCGCTGAGGACGAGAGATCGGGATCGGAGATTTGCTTCGTGGACATGGACGCGGGAGGGTGGGGTTTTGGAGGCGGGGAGATGGGAGGGGAGGGAGGAGGGATTGGGAGTTCGTGGCAGAAGATATGGGGGTGATGAGATGTAAAGTAGGGTTTGGAGGGTGATCCTTCGGAAGATCCACGACAGATGCAAGCGGCAAGTGCTGGCGATCGCCGGACCAGCTATAAAATCAATCAATAGGGAGAGATGTACGTGTGGGGAAGGATGTGGAAAGTTTTTTCCTTCTTCCACTCCAGCAACACATTTGTGTTATTTCCTCCTACCGAAAAGAAAATATGCCATTTCCTACCACAACAATTTTTTTAATTAAAAAATAGAGAGATTTATGTCACTGCCAGCCTGGTCAAGTGGGTTAAGAGATTTGATGTCAAGATTAAAGATGTTATTTGATCCTAGAGAGATGAAAACATGGGGGGTCACATTTGATTGGTGAGAAGAGAAAGATGTTGGTGGACTTTGAATTAAAGATTTAAAGATTCAAATAAAGGCTAACAGAATGGTTGATTGGATGACTTTATTATAGCGGATCTAAGTCATGGGAAGCCTCATCTGTGTTATTTGGTTATTTTTAGATCTGTTGATGGTTTATGCGAGTAAGTATATTATTAAAAGATTATATAAGGAAGCCACGAGAGAGAGAGAGAGAGAGAGAGAGAGAGAGAGTTAACTAAC
>KE504646.1:1964517-1976335 GCA_000441515.1 Elaeis oleifera
CATGTCGATGGCTGACCAAGCAAAAATGTCAACGTTGGCTCTGGACAATTTATTAGTTGTTGCCGCTCTGAGTCGGGTAATTGTGATCCAATTCGGACCGTTTTTTTGGGATCTTCTTCTTTAAACGGGATGGAATCAATTGTTTAGCTGGTTCACCCCTCTCCTGATTTTCTCTTTGATCTAATTTGTCAACAGACAAAGAGTTTTCAGGTTTATTATTTTGGATGGAGACAAGGAAGCAACGTCGGACGAGTTGTTAATCTCCATGCATTTCTCCAACTCTATATCTTGTCGGAAATTGGAGTAACAAATGGTATGTCGAAACCACTGCTCTCAGAGCGTTAAGTCCAGGTCATTTGAGTATGGCATTATAAGCCGAAGGTACTCGAACCATCGTGAACGTTATGAAAACAGTGCTCTGTTGTGGTTGGTCCCAGTGGTTAAGGGGAGAGAAATTTTTTCCTCTACTGTGACAGCATCTCCTGTGAAGCCGACCAATGTCGTCGAGACTTTTCTAAGTCGGTTAGTCGGTAGTCGCATTCGGGAGAAAGTTGAATAAATAAATATCAGTTGAACTTTCATTATCTACAAGGATTCTTTTACATCATAGTTCGCTATTGTTGTCGAAACAACAACAGCATCATCATGAAAAGTCTGAATTCTTCGAACATCTTCTTCCGAAAAAGTTATTACATTGTCGAGTCATCGTCGCTTTGTCGATTCATCTTCGAAAGTTGCCCCTCCATCCAGTCGTTCGGAGATTATGTTGATCACCCCTGCAGTCGGTTGATTATTTACAGCTTCCTCAGTTTGCAGTTGAGGTCGTCGATCAGCAGGAGATTGAGTCGGCGGATCTCTCCGATATTTTTCGAGATAGTCTCATCGAATCAGGGTTTCTATCTCATCACTGAGCTGGATGCATTGTTTGTTATCATGACCGTAATCACGATGGAACCAACAATACTTCCTCCGATCGTGGTTCCTCGGTAATGCTTTCATCGGTGGGGGGGTGTCGTAGATATTTCGCTCTTTCGATCTCCATAAAGATCTGCGCACAAGGAGCGAAAAGAGGAGTATAGGAGTCATACCTGCCGTAACCCGGCCTTGAACTCCATCGTCAAGGTAAAGCTCGCTTATTGGACGGTGGCCGACTTGATTCGATTGGAGCTCCTCCCTTCTTCTGACTTTTGCCTTCTGTCTGGCGCTGGTCAGAAGCTCCTTCGTCTGCACGCATATATTTGATGCACGCTCCAGAAATTCGGCATAGGTCCGAGGGAGAGTTTTATCTAAAGAATATATGAATCGAGATCCCCTCAGACCTCTTTTCATGATCGAGATAGTCATATTTTCATTGAGGTCTTTGATCTCAAGCGTGGCCGCATTAAAACGAGCAACGAAATCTCAAAGTGTTTCAGTCTCTCCTTGCTTAATCGAGAAGAGACTATCAAAAGTTTGTGATGGCCTTCGATTGGTGCTGAAGTGAGCCATGAAAGAATGTTTTAGCTGTCCGAAAGAATATATACTTTCCGACTGAAGTCCGGAGTACTAGGCTCGAGTAGCTTTTCGAAGAGTTGCTGGAAGTCGATGCATAAGAGGGCATCGATCGCCCCTTGAATCATCATGAGAGCCTTATAGCTCTCAAGGTAGTCGATCGGATCGGTGGATCTATCGTATGGCTCCATCTGAGGTATCTTGAACCGAGATGAGATCGGTTGGTCCAAGATGTGCCGAGAAAGTGACTAGACGGTGTGAAAGTCATAGTCGTTGGAGGACTTCCGACCTTTCACTTGAAGCTGAGCGAGTTGACGATTGATCTTTTGGAATTTACGTTCATAATCATTGAATCGTCGTTGGAAAACTCCGGGGGTAGAACCACCCGACGAGTTTGAAAGAGACATGGAGGGCATTCGCGATCGTTTCCCCTTCCTAATACTATTGAGATGGGAAGGAGAGGGGGAACGTCAGAAATAATGAGTGGCACGTCGAGAGTGCCGAGAATGTTGTTGTTCGTCTCGACGAAAAAATTAAGATGGTCGCTCTAGAGAAGGAGACGGTGATCGTCGTGGATGATGGCGACTGTACCTGGACGGCACCGATTGTGCCATCGATTGCTCCGCCGATGGCTATTGCTGCTGGGTTTGTTGCTATTGGAGGCTTTTGATTGCCTCCGTGAGGACATTCATCTGCTGCACGAGTACAGCGTTCTGGACGTCCATGGTGATCACAGGACGTGAAGAACTAGGCTCTGCTACTGAAGGAGGGGGAGGAACTTCTTTCCGACGGGACTAGTGTCTTGCCGACCCGGTTGCAGTAGAATGCTGGGCCTTGATTTTTTTCATAGTGAATACGATTGCTGCCCCTACCTGACGCATCAATCTGTTGCAGCCAACTCTCCGTCATCTATCGTCGGAAATAAACACCTGCAAAACAGCGTCCATGCAGACCGAATTTATGTCCGACGGGGACCCTCCGATGCCTAAGTCAGAAAGAAAAGTTGGTGAATAGGAGTTGAATGTAAGCAATAGCAGAGTTTTGACCCAGAATTGGCTTATCGACCCTGTTTCTCTTATCCCTTTTTATAGATGAGGTTTTCGTAACCGTTGGACGTAATCCCGTGTTTTATGGTGCTAAATCATCGGGCCATAATCGCATAGTGAATCGTTAATTTCTACTGATCTCGTCGTGATATGCGGCTGGTAATCGTTTGTGACGGTTATGGTATATCTGAGTTGACTGATCGACTATATATCGGTAGAATCTGTGAGCGACTGTCGGCTATTAGTTCTGTTATGCTGACGGTCAAGTCGTCTGTCGTTGATCGGTAGTCGATAGTCGAATATCAGTCGATCAATCGATCTTAATTGATCAGCCGACAGTAGATCGATGTAATTAGTTTGATCGATCAATGAAGAATCGGAGCTGTCTGTTCGACCGATGCATAGTCGGAGTCATGGAGACCAAAGTCGGAGTTGGTCAGTTTACCCCAACAGGTGGCAATCAGATCGGATCGGATCATAAACGGATCGAGATAGAAAATCATCAACCCAAATCCAACTTATTTATTAAACGGGTCAAAATTCAAACATGAACCCGACTTATTTATTAAACAAGTAATCTGATCCGATCCATTTAATCCGTTTATTAAATAAATCAAATTAGGTTAAACCGGTTAAACGGATTAAACAGATCGGATTAAATGGGTCAGAAACAGGTCAAATAAGTTTTAAATAGATTAAACAGATCTTAAATGGGTTAAACATGTTAAACATATTAGATAAAAATAGGTCAGAATAGGTTAAACAGATTAAATGGGTTATCTGACTCAACTTGATCTAAATATTAAATGGATTAAACGGATTCGATATCTAAAACTCAAATCCGACCCAATTATTAAACGGATTAAATGGGTCGATCTATTTATGACCCAAATCTGTTTAGCCTAAATCCAAATCTATTTATGACGGATCGAATACGGATCAGATTGATGGATTGCATCATATTTTGTCAGTCCTAGAAATGATGAATATATATCTTATAAAGCAAAATAAATGATGGATATTGGAGGGTGAAGTAAGAAATAAGCATCATTTATGGTTAGAATTTTCTTAAGGCAGCAAAAGTTGGAAATGATGTACCATGGATGGCTACGATTGGAAGGTGTGCAAGGGTTTATTAGAATTTCTATTGTTCTTTGAAGAGCTGGAGGTAGGTAAGTCTCCTATTCATATGTCATATGTTTTTAGGTAAAATAATATGGAGGAGGGGACTAAAGAATAGAAGAAGAACGAGAGAATAACAATCTACTAGAAAAAAAAATGCTTGAAATTTATAATAATCATTTCATTATCTTCAGTATCGCTAAGGATATACCTCTTTTAATACATGCATGCCAAGTTATTTGTATGCAACAATAACATAATCGTGGAATAAGGAGATCTATATCTTGTGATTCCTTACCATGTCTTGCATTGAAGTTCAAAAAAAGTATGCACCTGTACATAGATAAAAGTGATAGATAATCACCAAAACAAAAGTCTTGATTAGACCAAAAACTGTGCCAGAATAAATTTAAACAATCATGTGCCGATATTTGTCTCGAGACCTGTTGATGGGTTGAGTCACAATTTGAAGGATCTCTACTCTCCTCCTTTCCTTAATTCCCCTCTCTCTCTTCAATTTGCTGGCCGCTGCCATCCACCAATGTTCTTCCCTGTGGCTAGCATGGAAACAAAGCCCTAACCCTTGTACTAGAATTGTAGTACTATGTTGGGGCTTCTTGGATTACCAAGATAGCAAAAGACTATATATAGGGCCTAGCTCAAGAAGAAGTTCGATCATTAGATAGATGGAGATGGACCTAGCAAAGGAATCCAACAGGTCCCCTATCCTACAAATTTCAAGTCTTGAGGACGAGGGATCCATATCAAGTAGGTTTGATCGATGACGAGCTTGAGAGGATGGATTAGGTTATGTCTTCCTCTATTCTAGTTACTTGGAGAATTTGGTTATGGAGGGAGCCCAAACAATGGGATTGTTTCAAAATCCAAGAACTGCTTGGGAAAATTGTAGCACTAAAATGACAAGTCCACTTACTACTATTGTTAGTGAATATATTTGATACTTACCTCTCCAAATATATCCAACAGAAAGTAATATCTTCCAAAACCCACAATCAACTGTATGTAGATATTGATTTACACAAGCATGCAAAGGTAGCCTAGCTTGACTAAATCAATCTAGGGTCGTAGGTGGGTCAAGCAGGCAAAATGCATGACAACTGTCTCCTAGAACATGGATTCTGATGGATATAGGTTATATGAACTTAAGTCCAACAATAACAGACCCAAAATATTTGGATCACATTCCAATTACTAAGATTTTCTTTTTACTAATGGCATCCATCTTTGTTAGTTTTTATCCTCTAACTTTGTCTGGAAAACAGAGTAGCTTAACGATCAAATGTATCAACTCTCCATCATTTAACATAAATTCAAAATAATTCTGAATCCACAGATCACAGCCATGCATCATATTTCATCTCTAATGTGTCACATGTGTTTAGTACAAGAAAAGAAGGGCCCATACATAGAAACCAGAACTAGTTCTTGTGAAATCTTTATCATGCTACATTCTAAGCCAGGCCAACTCACAGCTGCCTATTTCAAGCCACATTTTAGCAGGTTGGCTTTATCTTGCTGGGTGTATTGGAGGCTTGAGATTATATTTTGTTTGCCTTAAGCTCGTACTTAGTCCAAAACTGTCAATGGCCAGCCCAGTACAGCTGATGTATACATCTAATCTAACTAATAAATAAATTGTCAAACACCTAATGGAGCAGGTGCCCGGAAATCATGGTGTCTATGGTCCTTAATTGGTCAGCGTAGCTTGCGGTGTAACATTATTTTCCTTCATTAGGTGGTGTAACATTAGAAAATGGATGCTAACAATTATATGTCACAGGCAATGTAAACAATAGCCGTCCAACTGGATGAGAACAAGATGAAAAGGACACTCAAAGCAGATTTGGACAATGGTATCAGAGCAATATGTGTCATCTAAAACAGAGATATTTTACAAGAATGTATGAGCTCAAGCTGATATCTTCTGAAAAGCTGAACTTAATATTTATCTGCATATAATAAGCAACAACATACCTTGACAACCCATTTGTGCTTATCAATTCATGTCAGTGACAAGGTGTCGCTTAGCTTTGGTTGGTTCTAAATTTAAAACTTTCTAAACAATATGTTATAACCAAAGAGTGTCTTGTCTTTGTTGTTGTTCAAAGGATCATCCCTTTTTTTTTCCAGAAAATTTGCAAGCTCACATTCAACTTAATTACCAGAATGCTTTTGGTTTGAAAATGCATCAGGGATCCCTCAAATATCTATAACATTCCAGCTGGGAAAGATAAGTCTAATATCAAGTTGCCCCAAATTCAAATGCTAGAGGAGCTTTTTTTTGTGTGTGAGAGGGAGAGGAGGGAAACTCACCTGTATGCATTGTTCAAATATTGGGTGATGTACCATCCATGAAAAGAATCCAAAAACTATTATTGCTAAGTGATGTGATCATTAGACCAAGCCCAAGTTCATAAGGGATTTACTTATTCGAGCATTATTTATTTTGCTAAACAGATGACTAATTTTCTCAATGTTATTTATAAAATAATGAATAAGTAAACTACCAATCCTGAACATAATTCCCTACTTATAGATATATTGCTTAAGATAGTACTGATAGTTTGCTAAATCACACATGTTTTCGGGGAAGAAATGAAGCTTTGGACTTGTTAGCAAATCAGGCGTTGTTGCTAATAAGGTGTCTATTGCTAAGACTATACTTCAATCTCTGTCTTCAACTATTTTGTATATAAAGAGTCATGTTTGTTCTTAGATTTTTTTTTCTCCCCCCCTCTTCGAGGCTTCACTCTCCACTAGCTTGTACTGAAAAAGAGAAAAAGATAAATTACTATAAGCATTATAAAGTAAGGAAATTTGCTGCAATGCAGTCCCGCTTCGATGCTTCAAGCTTACATGCCAACTAGCCTACTTGTAAATATCAAAGAAGGGATTCAGAGCTCACTTTTGTCATGACTAAGAGTTTGAGAGCATCCGAAGAGCACCATCTCTACAGAGACAATCTAAGATTGCCTATGAGTCTCATCTACTGACTTTTGCTTAAATATTATAAATATTTGTGATTCCATGTGATATCAAAGACACATGAAATCTGGAACTTTTTCATTTTTTGAGTATCGTAACATCCAAATATCTTACTGAGAAGTGTGTTAACCAAATATTTACGATCAGAGATAGAAGAATGTGATAACAGAGGTTTTCTTCCTTTCTACAAAGTTATGATGTTCCTGAAGAGTTCTATGAAAATTAAGCATTCTGATTAAACCTGGGGTAGCGATGATTCTAGTTTGAAAGAAACTTGAACTCAAGTATTGCATTATCTGCTTTTGCTGGAAATAAAATTTTGACATTTGTTAATGTCATGATTAACAAGTTAGACTAGTTGATTTCTTTTTGAATGGATGGAATGGAACACATTTTTCAGACTAATCAATTTCATAGACTACAGAGAGGTTAGTAGTCCATTATTAATGCAATCTCAAATGTATCCTTTTTCATCTATGCCGAGGAAGGCTGCCACCAAGAGGATTGGTGGGTGAAGAAGGGTCGGCAACCATCAAATCTTGTCGAAGCACAACTTTCTCATCGATCTTTTTGGCTGTTACTGAAGATGTAAATGGTATCTTTCATCAGACAATTGGTTGAATTAAAAAGCAAAAGAAAAGGGTTAATTTATGCGATCATATTCGGATCCATTATTAAGAGGGAAAGGGCTGGTCGTGGTTAACTAAAACATGATAAACCAAGACCCATGCATGGTCTCAAGCCTTCAGGAAATCACCACCAATCTAGGTCTCATTACTTAGTGATCAAACCGCATCTAAGTGAGCAATTTTATCTTATATTGCACGCACTACGTCGCCATGCACACAGCTAATTACAGCTGCTCATTTCTATGGGTCTCATTCATCAAGCGCTTAATTCATGCATGGCTATGTGGTGCACAGAATGTGGGATATAATTTCTCCATCTAAGTACCTCATCACCAGGCTACTCACACACGTGTAGGAACCACGTGTGTCCCTTAAAGCCTGGAAGCTCTCTGGCAGATGAACTGTTCCAAGACAAAAAGGCTGAGTTCAAGCCAAGTTTCCGGGACTTGCTCATGTTGGACAAGAAACAATGAAGGCTGTGGAAAAGCCAATGCAAGCGTGTGGATCACGGATGTCACAGGTCTCGAGCCATCGACCTAACCCTCGGAGACGAGTGGCGTTTGAGGTGGACACGCGAGGGGCCACAGTTCTGCTGTCTAGCCAGATAAGCCTACCAATTCAACTTGAAAGTGTTCGCAGTATGGAAGGAAGGGAAGGGAGAGGTTGGACAACCCAAGCTGACATAAGGGCACTCCTTTTAATTGAGCTATCTGGCCGGCTTTGTTCTTTGTGAAGCATTCAAACCACTCAATTATTCCCTTACTTAGTTTAATAATACAAAGGAATCACATTTTGATTGCAGTACAAGTTAAAAAAAAATTATAGGTGGCCTAATATGATAATGGTGAGACAAGCTAGTCAACTTTCTTAACTGGAAAAAAAGTTTACCTTTTCTTTTGCTGTTGAATGCCGTATGAGCCCTCAAAACCAAAGAAAGTACCTTGAGATGATAGAAAATATGTCTTTCTAAATAAAAGGAAATTACAAAATAATAATAAAGAACTTACATGTTCTTCAAACTTACATTCATTGTTTCTGCCATTGGTTTGATGTCATTTTGAAGATTCTAGCTAACATGCTATCTAACTTTTTTTTGATGATGGTATTAATTAGAGATTGATGGATATATAATCAGACAGTGTTCTATTTTTGTCAACACCATCAAGATTTAAGTTTATCATGAAGATCTATGCTCGTCAGATATTAGCTTTTCGAAATGTTAGACTGCAATTTTGTATAAAAAAATGAAGACCAAACGGTGATGATGCATTATTTATCTCTGAACATAATGGTCACTTAAACGTCCATTGTAAGCAAATCCATACCAACCAATATATATATATATATATATATAGTGACAAAAGAGTCAATTATATTTCTGCCAAGGGTGTTTATGTCTGAAGAGGAAGAAGGGCCATTGAGCATCCTTTTCACATTCTGGTAACCTTCCTTTATCCTTGATGTCCTCTTCTCAACCTTATAATATCATTGCTAATGCTGTCATGTCTTTAAATCACAAGTCCCCTTCAAAAGGGCGGTTCAAACCTACCCATCTTCTACGTTTCTTCGCCAGCAATTTTCAAACAACCAACCTCACAAAAGATGTTTCCTTAGTGACTCACACATTATACATATATATCTCTATGCATATATTATATCACCCACAAAGTCATTTCCAATGCTTCTTGGAGCCAAATGGGTCAGCAGGGCTACACCAGGCTAAACCGGAGGTGGCGCCGGGCAAAAGGTTTCCGGCTGAACTGCAACCGATTCTCCGTTTTCCGGCCACGACTCAGGCTCTTCAGCTTCTTCGGCCTCTTGGATCGATGCCTACGTTCTTAAAGGAAGGCTTCAGGGGAAGCGATCAACGGCGGTGGGGTGGAAGCAGCAGCAGTACTGCGAGGGGTTTGGTGTCCGCCGAGGGAAGGCGTGGAGGCCAACCGGAATTTAAGCTCCGATCATGCGTGAGATCTAACTCCTTCTATGCCGAAGCGATAGCTGATTGCTTGGAGTTCATCAAGAGGTCTTCGGTGCCGGTAGAAATAATCCGGTGGTCGCCGGCGGCGCCGGCCGATGAAGAAGGTTGACATGAGGGTTTAGTTATGGTATGTGAACCTTTGGTCGCTTTGCTTTGACCTTGTTTGCATGGTTCTTTATGAGCCTTGTTCATTTTCTTCCTCCTCTTGGGTTCTGTGAACTAGTTTCGAAGTTAATTAGAACATGGTGCAACCTGAAGAGTTCAAGTTCTAGAGCTTGAGCCCAGCCTTAATTATTTTGTTGTTTAATGAGGTGGAAGTGTAAAGCTGAATGAGTAGGAGTTCAGTAATATTTCAATATTGCTTCTCAATTTGTTCATTTCCTTCTTGGCTTTCTCCCCTCATATTCCATGATTTTTTTTATTTTTATTTTTATTTTTGTTGTAATTCATTCTGTGAATTAGTCTAGCCAAGATCAGACCAGTTTACACACACACACGCACACACAACATAGCGTTCAAACTCTTTTAGTTAACCCTTTATGTGGATAACATGGGGTAATATTAATTTGAATGAAAGAGAGAGCCATCTATGTTTGGCTGGAACTTTCCATCTCCAAGATGGGTTGTTCTCCAAAAGTTGGCTAGAAAATATAATAATCTAACAAGTTCTGACTGGAAGCCCCTTCTCGAATTGAGATGGTCCCACGGAAAAAGACAAAAAGGCCTCCTATAGTAATTACTCGGAGAATACTTACTGTGGAGCATCCAATCTGTGACGTTACGGTGGGCACTGGGAAAGAAGAAAACGATATTCTAAATGAGCAGGCAGCCGTACTTTTCACGCGGCCACCGGAAATTTCAATTCAATGAACGAAGACTTTAGGGAGCATCTGGAAGCCAGCTCATATTAAACAAGAATGGTATCGCCGATGATAACGAAAATGGAAATGTAGAAGAATAATAAAAATTTTACAAAATAGAATAAAAAAATAGAAACATAATACTAATCATTCCCATCATTATGGCACAAACCGGCACTTTAATTACATGTAAGGAGTAGAGATTTTTTTTTTCCCCCAATCTTCTATAATCTTCACTTGTCATGACGCTAAATCCAAGTTCTAATAAATGTTTATGTACGAAGAGGAATAAGTAAGAAATAATTTTTAAAGTTTTCAAAAAAAAAATTTTTGACTTTCTTTTTTACATAACTTCAAAATATCATATTATTTCTAAATTTATTAAATTTTTTATATATAATTTTTATATGATTTTTTTTAACTATGATGAATTGTTTATGACTATGATTTTTTTATATGACTTTTATGGTTATTATGAATTTTTTGTGCATAGTATTTTGTATGCATAATATTTTTTTGTTCTTTTAAAAAAGTTTTGATGATTTTTTCCTTCACGAAGAGTTCTATTAAAAATCTAATTTACTTATTAAGAAAATATTATGAACCCATTATTTTTTCCTATTTGTATATGCGGAATTATCAAAAGAAATAAGCAACAAATTTTTCTTGAAGAGTCTCTCTAAAAATTTATTTATTTTGATTTTTCTATACTTATAGGGAAAATATTACTAATAAAATATTTTATTATTTTTTTTATGCACGTGGGGTTCCCTAAAGAAATAAGATTTTTTCATTTGTTCAAAAAATCTCACTAAAAATCTAATTTGCAAAATACTATGAGAGAATTGTTTTTTTTTTTATAAGAAATTTTGAGTGGAAGAAAGTATGTCAAACATATTCTTTTTTTTACATGACTTCTAAAAATAATTTTTATATGATTTTTTTAATTTTAGAGAGGGGCCAGCTTTCTCTTTCTCTCCATTTAGCAAATGGGAAAATTCTTTGTACACTGCTCGCGGTGTAAAAAATTTGACATGAAGCGCATTGCCTCGTTCCATTGGGCTACGAGCTATCACTTTTCAACGCGCATTTAATGTCCGTAGTTCTCTTTTTTCGATTGAAATTTTGAATGATAAAATATCCTTTATGAAAAATTATGACATCCTATATTTATATTATGACATCCTACGTTGAAATTATGACTTTCTGCATAGGATGTCATAATTTTTTTCAGGATATCATAAAGAGAGAAGGATATTTTCGTCATTGAAAAATTTTAATAATTTTTTCAATGATGAAAATGTCCCTCTCTCCTTATGACATCCTGTGAAAAAATTATGTCATCCTATATAGAAAGGCATAATTTCAATGCAGGATGTCATAATATTGGCACACGATATCATAATTTTTTTCAGAAAGAAAGAGACATTTTTGTCATTCAAAATTTCAAATGAAAAAATAAAACTGCGAATATTAAATGGACATTAAATGTGCTTTGAAAAATGATGGTTATGTGGCCCAATCGGATAAGGCGGTGCTCTCTATATCGGATTTTCTACACCGTGGGTGGTGTACAAAGAATTTCTCTTAACAAGTGTGATGAAGTTGTAGGTCTTATTTGACTAGAAATACAGGGGCATGATTATAGCTCTCTTGAGTTGGAACGAAGAAAGAAAGAAAGAAAGA
>KE504646.1:2001248-2015609 GCA_000441515.1 Elaeis oleifera
ATGTATGAATATAAGTATATATGTATGTTATTGCTTATCCCTCGACTACCATCTTTTTGGCACGTTAACATTAATTATATGTGTACAATATAAGTCTCCGAGTATAATGGATGAATTAATCTCCTTATGAGGCAATAGCATAAGTCTGCAATCACTAAGAACCTCTCTGTTGGTTCTCAATAGGAGGCAACGATTAAGTTGAATTATACCATGTGATGATGCTTGTTTACATGACATCGAAAGCTCATGTTTCACGTCAATCTTTGAAGTTTCAACTAGCATGATAATTTATTAGCCACTACTGCATTTCTACTTTAGACTTAGATTGGCAAGATCAAAGTCAATCCACGTGATAGTTGAATTATGTTAAAAACGAGATGTTAAAATAAGTTTGCAAGAATATCTTATATGCACATCAACATACAATACAAGCAGCTAACTTGGATTATAGTGTTTGTGAAGTAGTTGCAACGGAAAATGGATTGAATAAAGATTGGGCGTCAATATATCCATATTCGTATTATTTATAGTTAATAAATAGGATGCAGATATAGATGTTGGTGTATATTATCCGACTTCATAATTATTTGGACACATGATAGCAGGTTGTTATTTGAGATAAATATTTTCTTGGATTATACCGGTTCAAGACGGACCTGTCTTTTATATTATCTGCTAATCGACTTAATCCATAATTGCTTATAAGCTTGTTGCTCATCTTGATTTATTTTCGATCTCTATCATCTTATTTGGGTTGTTGGCTGATTTGATTATTGACACTAAAGGCATAACGCTTAGTCTAGATAGTTATTGATGTCAGCTATTCCATATCAGTCTGTTACTGACGTGCCACCACACCTACGGACGATTATCTGATAGCTGTTATTCAACTCAACCGTAACTATCTTCCAGTTGTATTTCAACTCATTTGCCATATGGACAGCTGTCCCACGATCCCTGCATAGCCGATCATTCTGTTACAACAGTCTAACGACCTAACGAATCTCTAATGACCTAATAATTTTTTCTTGAGGCTTAAGCGAGCTCCCTCTGCATAAAGGAAGACAGAGTGCTCTCCAAAAAGTAAGTCAAAATCTGTAGAAACAAAACTTTGATAATTTTTTCATTGAAGAATTAGAGTTCTCTCTACTTTTCTCTATTCTCAAACTCTCGTTTCTTATTTTTTATTCTCCATTTCTACCATCTATTCTCAAGACCTCTGCTGACTTAAGCATCGGAGGGCACTCCATAGTTTTAGGATTTATTTTGCAGGTTTCGTTTGCGGTCCACATCGACACAATCCTTAAATTTCCAACTCGATTAAACACCGACCTCATCTCCGGAGCCTTGCAGCAACAACAGATATTAATCATATGTAAAATTTATATCCATATTTATTTAAATAGATATAGATATATATTAGATATTAAAAATATAAATATAAATATAGATATTAATGAGATATTTAAACTTTATGATCATAAAATCAGAATAGAAAGCAAATAAAGTCAAGAAGATATTAATATAATTATTTTTTTAAAATCTTTGAATACTACGTAATATTAAATATAGAATTATAAATAAATTTGGATATCTAAATACGATCGGATCTATCCATATTTATATTATTTTTATTTGATGCATACGGTTATAAATATCTATATAAATATAGATATGGATATGAATATACATATGTCTAAATTTATATTTTTTTATATAGATAAATTCGGATAGAAAAATAGGTCATATTATTGATGTGCTTTCTTTTTCTCCAATAAAATTAATTCGAATTGCAGCATCACCTAATACACCTAACCATGTAGTCCCCATAATAAGACTTAATAAGACTTGCAAAAGACACCTCTAATCTTTGAACTATTCTCTGGGTCTAATCAATCAAAAACCTGGATACAGTAAAACAGGTAGAGTTACTACCCCACCATCAGCATGGGCTGTGGTGGGATCCATCAGTTGCATGGCTGTGATTGAGACCTGTCCATCAAAATTTTTCCTTCTTTGGGTCATGTCCCATTGCCGAGCAGCCCCCCTTGCCAAATTATGGCTCCCATCGTAGATTATATACACCACAAACAAAGTCAAAATGAACCCAGTTTTTGTGCTCGGACCCACAAGAACAGGCGCACGGATCACCCATCAGAATTGTGCTATGGACAGAATGACCAAAATACCCTTAGTGGGTCCGACCCAAAGGTGGTCTGGTCACCGCTAGTTGGGTTAAGGGCCGGTTGCCGCCTTGCGTGGTGGATCCGTCACGTGCGGTCAACACGTCAAGGATGGATGGCGGTATTCCTGGCCGTAGAACTGTCAGACACGTGGAGGGCGGTCGGGGCGTCGTCGGGACTTGGTCAACCTTATCTCTCTCTCTCTCTCTCTCTCTCTCCCGACCCCTACTGGCCGGTGGGAGGAGGCCCAGACTCCCCGGGCCGTGCTCCCCAAGGGATCCCTTGGATCCTCTCAAACATGAAACACCATGCACTTTGCAACATGAGTTGTCACAGGTCGAAACCTGTCTATCATACTCTGATTTGTTCCTTGGCTTGGACGGCAAGCAGGAGCAAGAGGGTTCGATAACATGCATCAAGAATTAGTGGGAGTTTGGTACCACCAACATGAGTTTAACTCCTATCTTCATCACAATTCAGGATTCCAATGATCTCCAGTAGATCTTGCTTGTATCATTCCGTAAAGAAAGAAAGCTATCATTCATAAATACCAAATCCTGCCATAATTGTTATCTACTATGAACATAGAATATAAATTGCTGTTTTGCCAATCCAGCTTTTTTGCTTAATTTATTTGAAATAATATCATGATTGTTATAACGAAACATAACAGACAATACAATAATATGCTCAATACTCTGTTCATGAAATCAAGAACTTGCTTTTCCCTCCCTTCGAATCTCATACAGAGTTCTGAATGAGAATTTATTTAGTTGAATGCTTCAAATAATGACTTTTTTTTGGAAAATAATGATATTTCATTAACTAAATTTCTAAGCATAATTAAATACTTCCAAACCGTTGAAGTGGCCATTATTTAAATTTTAGATCTATTTCAGAAAACTGCAGAAGAAAATGAAGTCTCTCATCCACTGAGGAATACCATTGTATCTCATTGAGTCAAGCAAGGTTTTTAACTATTTTGATGAATATATTATTTTAAAGATATTCTTTTCTTAGATTGATATCATATGGGATGCTTTAATACCTAGGGTATAAAATATGGTTGACTTTTATGTCAGTTAACTTGGCTTATGTTAATTACAATGGTTGCTCCGTAGAACCTAAATAATTATGCTTAAACCGAAGCCATGCCTGATATGTCTAAATTAATGTATTATCTTTTATACTTTCAACATTTATAGTTTTTGTTGCCTGACCGGATATTTTAATAGCAACAAAGAAATCAACAGGGTGTGGCAAAAAATGCAAGGGCGACAGTGTCAAAAAGAATCAATGCTTAGATCCATATACAAGTTCCTAACTTGTAATTTTAATAGAATGTAACCAACACTTTGATTGCTCTTTCGCCAAGTCACAATACTTATTCTTTTGAAACCAAGCTACAATTTTTTAAATTAGTTATACATATTTTATATTCCTTTGCAATCATTATATGCTCTGGTTTGGAAATTATGTTAAAAATAGAAAGGCACCTGTACTAACTAATCTTTTATTCTATTAACTCTTAAACTTGCATTTTTAAGTTTATTAAGATATAATATCAGAATAGAATTCAATTCTTATGTCGGAAGCACTTTGAAAATAAAATTATGATATCCATTTTATTAATTCTTAAGCTGGTCAAGAACTACATTATCCACAGTAGATTAATATAAACATCTCCGCTATAATATCAAGTTCTTTTATGCTCATCAAAAAAAAAATGTTACTTTTAATATATTTTTAGCTCTTCTATAAACCATAGGCAAGTGCTTTGTTTTATCATATGGAAGTTGCTTTTGGAGAAATTAATGAAACAAAGAACACTTCAAAACTAAGGACATACAGAATACCACTGTTTTTTTAATACTTGATGGGCTAATAACTAAATAAAAATAAAAGGCTTAACCTTGGCATTGGTTCCAGCACTAAAGTAAGCTTGATAAGTTAATGGATGCTAAAGCCTCTCCTAACAACTTTTCGCGAGAAAAAAAAAGTAATGGGGATTAGTTCTATGCAAACTGTCGAGAGATGCTTTCCTTTTTTATGCCCACCTGTTGGGAGTTCTGTTTTCCTTTATTTTTGTGTACTAGGACTGCTTTCACAAAGCACAAGATTTCACATGACTGTGGAAGAAAACTAAATGAAGCATTTACTAACTTCGTTCTAGCAAGATCCTATTAATCATGGAACCCAAGTTATAAGCTAAAAAGACTCATTCATGAATTATAAAAAGTTAAAATAAAATTGTTGTATCAACTCTTTTTATTTATCTGATTTTTTGTATATCCCCTATCACAAGCTAGCTAGTATGTAATGCATGTACTTCAGTAGATGCGCTTTCTGCCAAAAACCATCTTATGATCATCTTTTTGATCAAAATCTTATGGTCATCTTAATCAGCAAGAAGCCAACACAATGGGTTTCATAACATAGGCTTTGGAGTTCTATTTCTTTACACTCTATTTAGCACTGTACCCAAAGTAGGGTGCTTTCCATGTCAGAGGCTAAGGGTATTCTATTGGGGTCATGCAGCACTATGAAATCATGCAGCTGGCTTTAACCACTGGTATTTGGAGGGTGAAGAACATACATAGGTTGGAATGGAGTATCAAACTGCCTTTTCACCCTAAAATGAGCATGAAACTAAGATGTACTAATTTTAGTTAGGGTGTCTTGAAATTGCCACCTCCTCTTGGGGTCAATTAAGACTATCATGTACCAATTTTCAGCTTAGTCAAATCTCCAGATCTCATATATCAAATCCTCATTCAATATTCTATTATTTTAATTTAAAATCCTTAAATTTATAAGTTATTCATGCATAGCCAAATGGACGATATATCTATGTTGATAGTAACCCAAAGTTAAAACTTCCACTTCAGGTTAAATGCCATTTACAGGGTGGCTTCTAAACCTATGCTGCCATTGGATTCTTTGAAAACATTATTTAACAATTGTAAAAGATGTGCAAATAGTTAATAAAATTAAATATCCTAATATGGAGAACCATCAAAATAAAATAAATTTTAGCAAGGTTGATACAAGTACAGCATTTGAATATACTAATTTATCAACTAAAGTAAAGGAGCAAGTTGCGTATTTGTTAATGGACCGAGCAGTGCACTTTGTTGTCATCGACGGTAGAAATCCATGTGCTTTTGATTATTTATATTTGTCGTGTTTCTCAATCTAATCAATTGCATTGATTCGGACAAGATCTCTAATTTCAATAACTTTAATCGAGCTGACTTCAACACTATACCTAATATTTTTAAAGTGAATTAGATCTATACTTTAATCCATGAGATTAGAAATGATTGTATCCTCTTCCATTGCTGGTCTTAATCTATGATCTAACGTAGCTCTATCTCGAGATGCTTACTTTTAAAAGTTTAAAGTAGAGAAATAAAAAATAAAATATATAATTTAATTAGGTGAGGCTTTTAGTTTAACGAGCCACACCATGTGAACAAACCTCACCAGATGAGATGAGAAGGCTTTTAGGTTTTCTCCATTCAAAACAGGCGGCAGCTTGGAGAGCAAATCCAAAGACACGTGTTGGCATATTGACTCAGCAGTATTGAACTCTGTCCAACGCATCTTGCGCCCAATCCCAGCTCGGATGGAAAGGCTCAAAAGCATGGAGGCCAGCTACTCTTAGCTAGTGGGTGGCATCAGTGACACGTGGAGTGAAATAATAGGCTAGAGTCATCAAGTGCCACGTGGATACCACTTGTGGGGCAGGTGAGTTTGTTGCTCGGTCTGCAAGTTGGGTCGTGGGCTCCGTGGTCACGTGACCATGCTGGTCTACAGGGAGAAAGGCCATAGACATGTAGAGTGCGAAGTCAGTACCGGGACCAAACCCTATTAGAGTGGGAAGACAGTGGTCACGTGACTATGCTGTGCCAGAGACCCCTCAATTCAATTATTTATCTTAAATTAGCTAGTACGTAAGTCTTCAATTCAATTACGTCTTTATTTATCAATAATGTATCTTAGGTAAATTACATATTTTTAATATGAAAATGGTACAAGGTTATGAGGAAGGTATTTTGGACTTGAATGTGGGAGTCGCAAAGGGAGGAGGTCAAAGTGGAGAAGAGGAGGAAACAATTAAATCATCTAATTTATTTTATCTCCATGATTTTTTTACTTATTTTTGATTACGAATTATGCGAACTCCCTTTTAGGTTACTTGATCTTCCTTGAGGAGACATTTATTGAACCGTTAATTATGGAGACTATTAATACAATGCAAGCTAAGGGAACTAAGGATTGGACAACTACATAAGGTGGGCCTTTAGATGATATAAATATTATAGCCATTTGTTTAGTTTATCAATATGGGCAAGCAATCAAGCACAAAACCTTCTCCCCCGTATTATTGTTGCTGCCTATCTGTGCATGGACAATTGTCAGTAATTGATCAGCGAGGGTGGATGGGCAAATAATGTGTTGGCATGTCCAAAGAATAGTATCGTATCTAAATTATTATTATTTCCTTTAGCCACTCTTTGTTCCTCAACTTACTAGTATAAGGATGTCTTTTTTCTTTTCTTTTTTTTGTTTGTATTTTGAGAATTATAGAATCACATGCATATAAACCTACTGGCTGTTGCAAATGAACAAACTCTTCATATGTTGATGGCGAGATGTCTTCTTAGACATCCCAAGATCTAAAACTTTCCATTTCCATCTCTTAATTACCCTGATCACTTATAAATCTTGATTTTTAATTTTAATTACTTTTTAGTATGAATTTTCTCTAAGTTCTTTGTAATAAATTCTGGAGTTCTTAATCTGAACATTACATAAAACTCACCATTCATGATCGAATCCAACCCCAATCGTTCTTATCTTACTTTGGCCTAATTGCACCCAGCAGATCAAATCCAAGCCTAGAACCCTCCATCACCATTCATATGGCATTAAGTCTCAAGATCTCAGTTATATTAAATGTGCTATTTTCTTAAACATCACTCCATTCTTAGAACCATGATCATAGATTTTTTTTTTGACACTTGACACGCTGTCCTCCTAAAATTATCCTATAACTAAACACTACTTTCCCTAATGTGTCCTTTATACACATTCTTATTTTAAGCTAGTTCTCCGGCACCCTAATCCACTTCCTAATATAAGAAAGGAAGCTTTGTCCATGCCAAGTTAGCTCCCTAGTCTAACCTGCAAAGGCTTTGTACAAGACAGACAATAACTTCTATTATTATTATTATGGCAAATAAGGATTCATAAAGCCAACCTCAAATAGTTGGGAAGAGGTTATAATCATGCTTAATCATTGTCTAAGTTCACAAAAATATTTTGATGCCTCCGAATTGTTTTAGTGGCCATTATTGTAAATTTTAGATATATTTTAAAATAAAGTAGAAAAAGGAAGTTTGCATCTACTAAGAAATATCATTGTATAAAATTGGATGAAGGAAAAGTTTAATTGTTTACGCTGGTATGTAATCCTGTAAACATATTTGTTTCTTAAATTGAATCTGTCTATTCCTCAAGGGTAGACTTTGATACCCATGAATTGGTCTTGATCAAAACCTAGCTAGGATATGCTCTGAGGTATCTTTGGAGGGTCATGTAACCTGACCAAACTAGCACAGCATACAAAACATGCTTTAGGATCATGAGTCCAGGTGGAGTGGGTAGAAAAAAAGGGTTGTAGCAATGGACTCTAATCTCATTTTGGGGTTATCCGACCATTCATTAGGAGATGGTTGTTGAGCTATCACTTGTCGAAACGCTATTAATTACAGTGAGAAGCAAGACAACTAATGGGTTAATGATTAAGGCAGTTGGGACAACTATAAAATGGTGGGTCTTCTGCTAATACCGAAATTAGAGACAAGTTTTGTCTCATCCCTTAGGGCCCGTTCCTTCTTGATTATGATAAGGATACCAACCCAAGGAGCATAATCTAATGTCCACCATTATGTAGCAGATGAACAGAAGACAGGTGCAAAGTACTTAAATCATCACCACTAGTCCAAAACAGGCATATCAAACAGTGAACAATGCGGGCATTGAGCACCCTAGCTCAAATACAAAATAGGACAAAATTTATGTTGTACTCCGCATGTGCTGAGAAGATACAAGCACCATGTCATGCATTTATCTACAAGATATCAGGACTACATTTTTATTATTGAGTAGAAATTTATGCTACATTAAGGTCTCCCATTTGCACAACAAAAGGTCATCAAAATACTTGAGTCTAAGCAACAAGTCTTATTGATGTTACTAGTTAGAAGAAAAAAACACGAAGTATGCATCTGGGAAAAACATATATAAGAACAGCAATGTCAAGAAAAGCAAAAACTCAACCAACAAATCAGCAATTTAGATGAATCCAATATCTGATTCTTGGCCTCCTTTGTCTTCCCATATATCAAGCCAATTTCCTGTTGCAATGTACCAGTTCCATAAAATTAGCCTCCCAGCAAAATTACTAATATAATCTTGCTTTAAAATAACTTGTTCCCATTTTGAAGGATCAAAAAATACTGCCTAAGGATCAGGAATAGGCTTTCTTTTTTCAAGATAATGATCTGAGGCTGCAGCTAAAGCTGCCCTCTCCTAAAGCATAAAAAGTTTCCAATACATGAATACTTAAATCATAGACATCTTGACACTAGCATCAATAGTGAACCATAACCTATGGAACCATCAGACCCTTAAGATAAATTTCACCTCAAGTTAACAGCATAAATTGTAAGAATCAGACTAAGTAATTTCAAAAGTAAAACATTTCAAGCATCCAAGCCCAAGAAACAATAGTTTCCAATATCGACAGCTGAACAATTAAAAGGCATGTTTCTTAATTTCTTTTTCTTGAGAGAAAAATCTTAAACAAGTAGGAGAAAAGATTAACTGGATCACTTTGTTGGATAACTTATAAACAAATCGGTAAACACTGTGTACTGCACATAAACAATAGGAAAAGTGGCTTTAAAATATGGGAGGATTTTACATTCATCTGAAAATAAATCTAGAACATGATTATAAACTTAAAATATATGAATATTACATGTTTGCAGTCCCTTTCATATTTCTTTAGAATAGCTTGGAGGGAATCCATCTTTCCCCTATCCTGGGAGTTTTGTTGTATCTTTTGAGTTTACTCTCTCTTACAGACTGCTCAATTAATTATCAGGTCAAAGTTTAGAGATTCCATAGTCATTTTTTGACTTTATAGGCACAGCCATGAAGTTTGTAAATATGCAAATCAAGTTTAGGTTCAAAACATAGATATCAGCATAGCTAAATAGAGATCTGGTTCCAATTCAAAGACTTGAAGTTCATTTTTGGTGCCTTGTAGTGAAGGTTCCATATTCCAGAACTACGATGGCAAATTGGTTAACTTAAATTCAAGGCCCTGTGTTAAAAATGTAGACAGTCAAACTTGTTTGCTGGGAGCAAGGGCACTTTTCCATGGTAGGAAGATCAGATTGGTTGAAGCAGGGTTTATATCCAGGATGAGGATCTTGAAGATCTCCCAGCCTAGGAAGCACAGATATGATATGGGACATGGGTACAGTACAATACGGATATGGAATACAACAAATTTTTAAAATATAGCAGCCATTTTGGTATATGGACACGCAGTATGGTACGATACGGATACATATCTGACACTTGTATGGCACCCATTTTGCCATATCTATGCTTCCTAGCTCCCAGCTGACTTGAAACTTGAAAGTCAAGTTCCCAGATCTAAGCATTGATCAAGCAAAAACTAAGAAATCTCGAGCTTAGGGAAGTGGTAGTTCAATGTTACAAAAGCAACCAGGCCCAAGATCTGAAAGATATTTTAGCATGATCACTTCATAAATAATCTTGATCCTCACAATTTTTTGCCTACCGATCATTTATGACAACCTCTTGGAGTTTACATGAACTGACAAAGCAAGTAGTGAATGCTCCCTCCGGCATACGCTAAACTTATAAGAAAGAGCTTTTTTATTGTTTAAAGAGGGCGGTGGCTAGAATTTTTAAGAAGATATTACAACACCATTCCTTGCATTGGTTAGCTAAGGCAAGGATGAGCCATTACTAAGACTATCCAATCATGAGCATCAACTCTATTCTAGATGCACAAGAACTAAGAATGAGTTGATACAATTCAAATAAAAGCATCCTACTAGTAAATCATACTTTAAAAATCTACCATATATAATTATGGGGAAAAAAGGGTGTGGCCTTAAATTATCACTACATGGCCCAAACTTAACTTTGGCACCCTCAAGCAGAAGAAAAGATCAAGATTTCAGCCTATTGACAAACCCAACTTCTCCACTTTAGCTTAACAGCATCAAATAAAACACTGAAATTTGCATATTTCTGAATGATGTACAATTTGGGATTCTTGCACCAAAAAGGCACATTCTTCATGTTTTGAAATAAAAGGTGCATTTATAGTTTATAACCACCAATAAAGATGGGTGGCAATGTAAAGTTGAAAGATTGATACAGAAATGAAAAGTTTATATAAGAGCTAACCAAGTAAAAAAAAGAGTCGGATCACTGGAGAAAGGAAATATCAGAACCATGGTGGCATACAACTTCATTTCATCACCATCTCAACAATGACTCTATTAGCACTGGAAGAAGTTATAGTTAACTAGAATTCATCCAAGAGTCCAAATTCTATCAAAATGTCACCATGGACAATCACCAACAAGCAGGAGTCCCCGATCATCAGGTAAACTATTATAGCCTAGAGTGCCACAAATGCCACCTAGAACCTGAGATCATAACACAAAATCCATTGCAATTGCAGGGAAACTTATTTATATATGTAGTAGTTTTCAAACTTCAAATCCTTGTCTAACTTCCTATCTTTTCCAGCCAATTGCAATAACTTCATGGCAACAACCTTGGTAAAGGTTCGTTTTGGAAAACCATAAAATGTACTGCTTGCTATCTTCCTACTGGTTCTTATGAAATTAACAATATACCCTTGTCAGTTGCTTAAGGCTATAGAAGTGAAAAACCACCTTTCTTTGCAAGCATATCCTAAGTTCTTCTCACAATAAGCTTAGGTCCACCTAGAGGCTGGTTCATTGAAATATTTCTGCCTAAATTACACCAGATGCTGTACATGTAACATCCACATATGCACTTACTTAACTAAGCATAAGTATTTCCACATCTTCACCAAATAGCAAAAATTCCCAGACTTCTGATGGAAGTCCCAAGGCAAAATCCCACTCTGTTTCTCTTAAGATTTTAGTACAGCCATTAGTAAGACTATCCAAATAGCCACCAGAAGTCCTCTTGGAATGCTTGCAGCTTATTTTCGGTTCTAACTTTGTTGTTTCATATTTGTATAAAAAAGCTAGTTTTACAACTACATGTGCTACTTAGATGTGTTGAATAGTCTCGTGATTTCATTGTGATGCAGGAAACAGTCATATTTCTAATTACAAGTTATCAGATTTTTCAGTGGCAAAAAATTAAAAGAATTACAGACAATCTGTCAATGCAAATTAAGTGGTTTTCATGATGAATCTGATCATAGTTGCCCTGCGTCGTGTTCATTTCAATATCAAAGATTCAACTATTCATGATAAATGATTAAAAGAATTGCCTCTCTCTCTCTCCTCCCCCTCCTATACACGCACACACACACTTCAAATTACTAATTCCCATCATCGCACTGGCAAGCAATAATCAAAAAACAAATTTCATAACAAAAGTCATCAAAACCCTAAACCACAACAGTGCAATCAAAATGGGTTGACCAACAGAAACCAAGGAAATACCAATCATCCTAGAAAGTGATTATCTTGGAGGTTGGAAAGAGCAGGAAATCTCATTATATCTCATTTTTGCGTTCTAAAAAGACCTACTTATGAAAATTTGATTTTTAACTGAATCTTGAGCTTTCTTGAATTAATAATTTTCACCATCACATCGCCTATCAATAAAACACCCTAAAATTAGCGACCAAAAGATCGAAATAAACATTAACCCGGTAAAATTCAAAGAAAGGAAGATTAGAAAGAAGGGCAAGCCATGAGAAAGATTACCTACTGCTCCTTCTTGGACTCGCTGGCGGGTTTGACCCAGAGGAAGTAGGCGAGTGTCCCCGCCACCGCCCACGAGGCCAGGTTGCTCCCCCCTCGTAGTCCCCCCATGGCGTTCCCCACGAAGGACCGCACGTTCCCCAGATTTCTCCTCCACTCGCTGCTGGCCATGAGATCTTTTGGGATGGTTTCGGGGTGATGTGGATTCTCGCTCTGGGATTTGAACTCCTGGGAGCGACCTCTAGCTAGGGTTTTGGGTTCCTCCGAAATCCAAACAGGGGCTTCTCTGGCCCGCAACGAGGGCAGGACGTGTCCCGGTCCGGCTTCAGGTTGGGCTCTGGGGCTACGACAGCAGGTATCGGTCACCATTGAAATAGAGTTTTTTTTTTTTTTGATAACTAAATAGAGTTCCTTCTTATCCACAGCGACAACAGATTGATCCGCATAGCACAGTCAATAGGATAGATATTTAATGTTATATTTTTTTTAATTATTTGATAAAATAATTTTTTATAAATATAAATAATAATATTATTATTTTTAATATTTATATATTTTTTATTAATATATATGATATCCTAAATAATATATATGACTTCTTATATTTTTATATGATATTTTGAATAATATATACAGCTTCTTAATATTTTATATGACTTCCTGTGGATAAATATTAGATATTAAAATCTGTGCGGTGCATAGGGTAACAAAAAAAGATGGGAGTATATGAAAGAAAAATTATATATTTATTAAATTAATAAATAATAATTGAAACTAATTAATTGATCTAATATTGAAATGATTAATAATAATTTTTTAATTATTAATATAATTTTTTTATTAAATTATAATAAATAATGTTAAATACTCAGAATGTCACTTATCAAATACTCAAAAATATCACTTGTCTAAAGATCACCAATCTAGTCTTTCTTATTAAATAGTAATAAATCATACTAAACACTCAGAATATCCCTTGTCAAATACTCAGAATGTCACTTATCAAAAGATCACCAACGTGATCCTTCCTTTTATATATTATATTAGATGATATCTTAAATAATATACATAACTTTCTGTGAATATATATGACATTCTAAACAATATATATAGTTTTCTGATGCCTTATATGATTTACTGTCAATATATATGATATTCTGAATATTATATATGACTTTCTATGAATATATATGGTATCCTGAACAATATATATGACTTCTTATATTCTGTTGTTTATTATGGCTAGATCTGATCATGGGCTGTACTTAGACCAAGAGAATGTCAAATTTTACATAGGCCTGACCAGAAGTCCGATTAAAAATGAACAGAGTTTAGGCCCGAAATTCGGCTCATGATCTACTCTAATTAAGACTTTCTGATGCCTTATATGATTTTATAGACAATATATATAATTTTCTAATACCGTATATGACTTTCTGTTGGTTATAACATGTAACACCCGGTCCAATTGGGCCCTGAATCAAGCCCAATTTTAGAAAAAAAAGAATGGAACGAAGAAGACTCCCACTGAGAGTCTTCTTCCACCCAAATCATCGGAGGAGAAGTTGAATCCGAAGGGGATTCGACCTCCCCTCCACTCTATAAGACCCCCTCTCCCCCTCCTAAACAACCAACGATGATCACCGGCCTTCCTCCCTCTCCTTTCCTCTTAATTTCTTTCGTTGGAGCCGCGGATGTTCTCATCGTGTTCATCTCAAATACTCACCGGAGACCTCACCGGAGTTGGAGGTAAGCCCTTCTCCTCTTTTCCCTCTTCCTTCCCCTCTTTTCCACTGCACGGTGCACCCTCGCCGACCATCGGGATCGTTGAAAATTTCATGAAATATGAAACCCCTGTTTGGCTGGAACTTTTTCTCTCTTTTTCAGCCACCGACGCCGTCGATTACGACATCTCATCTCCGAGACCGGACCCTCATCTCTCTCTCTTCCTTTAAGTGCTTGGCCACCGGCGACCGGCCAATGGTCGAAAATCATGAAGAAAGGGGACGGATCTCCTATTTTTCGAGAAATAAAAAAACAACTTCGCCGACCGAACCTCGCTGTCGGTCGGCCTTGCTCCGTTGCCATCGACCGGACGCCACCCACCTCGTCGAAGCCCTGGCACT
>KE504646.1:2022093-2035726 GCA_000441515.1 Elaeis oleifera
GGCGGCGGCGGGGGCGTGGGTGAGGAGGAAGTCGTCCTCGTCGTGGGAGGAGACGATGGACTGGACGAAGGTGATACCGAAGAAGGAGATGAGGTAGATAAGGGAGGCGACCAGGCCGACGATGGCGAGGAGCTCGGAAAGACCGACGACATGGAGCGGCGTCGACGTGCGGATCTTCTCACGCCACCGCCGCATCAGGAAGACGAGGGAGGCGGCGAAGATGGCGGAGAAGAGGAGATTCGTGTGCCGGATAGGGAGCGGGAGGGCGTCCGATGCCTGGACCTGGGCGGCGCCACCGACGGATGCGACCTCCGACGGGCTGGTGGCGGCGCTCTTAGGGAACCTCCGGCGGACGTCCATTGGGGAGGCGGAGAGCGGAGCGAGAGAGGCGCAGGACGGCACCGCGTTGGGTCCTTGCAACGCGGGTAGCCAAGGGATGGGCGGCCGGGTGTTTAATAGGTGGAGTCTGGAGTGGAAGGCTACGGTCACCACCGGTGGGTTACAGGTTTCGTTCCGCGTTGTTATCAATGGCTGGGAAAAGGAATGTCCATGTTGGAAAGCTGGGGGAGTTTGGACACTTGGAATTTGGATTGCAAAACGCAAAGGGAAGTGTCTGCCATGTTCAATTACTCATGCCATTAAATTATGGGGAATCCTATCAAAAAGAAATGGGTAGGTGGTCATTTAATTGCTTGTTGAGTTCCTTCTGGTTTGAATTAGGTTGGAGATGAGTTAGTTTCCCTCTTGAACTCAAGCTAGACTTACAATTGTTCTCCAAAAAATATGGTAAATATAGATAATTATTTCATATAAAATGGTGAAAGATTATTCATGTAAAATAATTATGGAAGCAATTCCTAAGATTGGGATTAAATTTTAGCCTAGCTTTGAATCAAGGTAGAGCATTGGATTTAGGTCTCAAAGATGGAGCCAGATGAAAAGGATTCCTTTAATGGGCCCACCATACTTTATTGCATTACACTGATTGATGGTGGGCTTACTTTGGGATGGTTCCAAGCTGGAATTGTATGACCTAGTACCAAAGTTATTGCTAGACTTTTATTTTTTTGACATTGGCGGTGCATTTGATTTAGTTACATAAGATATGTTTGTTATCCTACAATTCTTTTTATCATTAACTCAAAGATCATAATCTTATGTAACATAAACATGTCAATTTTAATAATTCTAAAGCAATATTTTAATATATAATATTAATTTTATAAAAATTACATTTATACAATGCATCCAAACATCTTTAAAGCATTCCATTTGAGAAAAAGAGTTGTTCTTACCTAGTAGCTCCATTTTTTTTTTTTGGTAAGAGCATTGGTGGCTTGATTGACTTGTTTGAAACCTCAGTGCATCTTTATACAGGGGAAAGAAATATATTTTGTCACAATACTCCAGATGAAATAATCATTTTAAACTTTAGAACTTGCCTAAAAGCTATATGATTTGAGTCTTGTGGCCAAGTGCAGATTTGGAGATGGAGTTGGTTAATATCTAATCATGGCTTACTGGATGCATTTCATCCAAATGCTATTTAAGTTGTCATTATAATAATGATACCTTCATTCATTTGTTCATATAATGCATTTTCCAAAAAATAAAAAATAAAAAGTAATATACTTGGGCCAATGATTTAATTTCTTATCCTATGCAATAACCAGCATCTTTTGCTAATATATAAACTTTACGGTTTTTTTTTTTAAGCCATATTTATAAGGATGTATTGATGAGGTTTAATTTGATCTGCTTCATTGTGAAAAACAAGAAAGTTTCCTATAGAGTGAAACATCATTCTTGGTAGACCCTTTTCCCTTCCTTTTACTTCTTCTCTTTCTTCATACCACTCTTGTTGGGAAATATGGTGGAGTCAACATTGCTAATGTTTTAACCCTGGATCTCTCACAAATTAAAAGAGATGCCAATGAAACAAGGTAAAGCTTGTCAGTTCTCTTACGACTCTGAATGCGGCCCTCCTTTCTCTCTCACGGGAAAAGGGAAATAGGGAAACAAAATACATCTCTCCTTATCAAAGCACATCAAATTGCTTAATTTCTTGACCAACCCCGTGTCCATGATTTAAAGCAACTATTATATATTAAGAGCAAAATAATGCTGGACTCTAACATTCACGTACGTTGGATTATGGTTGCGGCAATATCTTACTAAATTAATGATTTCTGTCATGCATGGGTCTCGAAGTCCAACATTAAAAGTTATTCTACCCAAAGGGAGACCATTTTTATATTGCAAAACTGAGCTAAACAAGTCTCAATGGATGAGCTCCGTCATGGTAGGATATGTGTGCCTATCAATACAGTCAATATAATTTTATTAATCTACACTGTTTGTAGCAATTTTGTAAAGAATCATTATAAGGAGAATGCAGGAACGAGAATAATGGTCTTAGTAATAGAAGTTAATTTCCCAGTCCCCTATAGTCCCAATCTATCGATGCCACTTTCATCACCGCCATCCTTATCTTGGATAATGTGGTTATCCATCTGTAGATATATGGTGCTGTCAAGGCCTACTCAGGGATTATTAAACAGACTATGTTGGTTGAACATCCTTTTTGGTAAAGGTATTAGCTTGGACATTTAAGAGGTGTCAAATTTGAAATAAACAACTTGACCCATTCATGCATGCAATAACCATTAATTAGATTTGTCAATTAGCAATTGAGAATTTATTTGATGGATAGTCAATCATCACATCTCAAACAAACTACAATTAAAGAAAAATTGTAGGATTAAAATTCATGATGACTAAAGCAGTACATGCGCAATACATGCAAGATAGTAACATATTTATAAACAATTGCTTAATAAGAAGCGCAATAAATTATTTATGCAAAAAGCTGGCTTCTTGGAGTCCCATGTTTGTAAGCTTTTCCATGATACTTTCCTTGTTCGTTTGGATCCTATTGTTATTGTATAAAATGCAAGTTCCCAACATGACATGTATCATGTAAGGTATGGTCGAACATGCAATTTAGATGAAGAATAATGATGCATGATCCCCAAAGTTTACTCTGTGTATCAAGCATCGCACTTGGCAAATTCGTTGCTAGTTTAATTGATGAGTTTATGTGCATTATTGGACATGGTTTTGATAATTGACAGATCTAGTGTTGTTGGACAAGTTCTGGTAAGATGCATTTATGGGTTCTGTAGGACATAATAGCACATGCTGCCATTATTATATGTGCAATGCATTTATAAGATTTGGTACTTAGCAGAAAGATTATGTCTGTAATAGCTAACTATCCCATCTGAGGGAGCTATCAACAACTTGGTCAGAAGTATGAAACTTGTGGGTCACCCAAAGCATAGTAAATGAGTAACATCACAAAATAGTTGGTGTGTATTTTGCCATACCTGTGCGGATCTTCTACTGTACACCACACCGTACGATGCACAGTACATCCCATCCATCACATGATAGATGGCCACACATGCAACGAACGTACATTCATGCACGACCGTCCATCGTGCGATGAATGGTGCGCTGTGCACCACACCGTACGGTGCACAGCAGAGAATCCGAACTCTTAACATGCACCTCGTGTACTAGAGCACGTTGGACTCTTTGTAACCTATATTTCCCTAATGAACTCTGATGGAGGTTTGCTCCTCCATTTGTCAGGAGAGAGAGAGAGAGAGAGAGAGTAATTTGTATAGGTAAGGACGGGGCAGAATGAAAAAAATGGACCCATCATTCCAAGTTCATTCCCATCTTCCAACCACCACCATCTCAAGCTATTAAATCCTAGTGACACCAGTTTGTAAGGCAAGACCATGTGAGGAGTAATGGTGAAGGTTGTGGCAGAATGGTGGTGATGGTTCCACCCATGGCAATAAGATGGATGGTATTGGACAACATAAATTAAAACAGGATATAGATAAGACAAAACCTTGTTCTAGTCCCATGTTGGACTAGTGTTCCATCAAAAGAAAACAAGTCTTATCCCTAGTTATGGAAGTTGCTATAATTTAAAACAGGATATAGATAGGTTAGGCTTTGTACACTAGTTCTGCTATTCAAACTCGCAAGGCCTTCCCTCTGAACCTATGATGAAAGGCTTTTGCCAACTTGGCTACATATGCATTTGCACCGTCATATCCGACAGTCTACGTGATGCCATTTAGATCTTTGAAATAAAGATTAAGGAATTGGTATAGCCGTATAGGTGATGCATCAATGATCAAGTCAGAATTGAAGGATATAATATATGTATATGTAAAGGATGCGGCCAGTTAGATCAGTGGCTGAACGCTATTGCACTCAGTAAAGTCAGAAGAGAGCTACTTGAGGGACAAGAAAGTTATATCACAGTGCTCTCTGTGCAAGGAACTGATACCTCTGTGGCCCAATCTTTGATCCAAATTCAAAGTGGAGCATTCAAATTTTACAGCGACAATCGTGACAGGTTACCTTCCATTGCTTCGTGGAAGGTTTTGGTTGTGGTGATGCAGAACATTACCTGCTCGGTGGTCACCGGGTCTCAATTATAGAAGTTTTAGGTTTCAATATGTTATTAAAGAATGCTAAGATCAGGCTGTCGAATGTCATTTTTTCAGATGATTTGAGTCTAAAAAATTCAAAGATGTGTAGCACATTGGAGTATATGTCACTCTAGCTAGCATTCTAAGCTCAATCATTTTGTGACATCTCGACCAACCTTTCATTTGAAAGCAGGGATGAGTAGACCATTTCGATTCCATATAAACAATATTTTATGCTGGTAAATGGTGCATGGACATCTGCTTTTCTTGGTACAGATTCCAGTATGTATGGATGGTATAACTTCACATGAGCAAGGAGTGTCCACACGATACTTTTCTTTATAAATGTTGAGACGGAAAGGTAGCATTGTCCTGGTTCTGAAGTTGGATAGGGAATAATCCAATCCTCTGTATATGGATTGCATGCTTAAGTTGAAGTCATTGCATACCCAAGGCCCTTCGGGCATAGTAGAAAACAGAAGTAGAAAGAAACTAACACATAAACAATACTAGGGGCCACAAATACAAACTAATGTGGGAGATATTTCAACTGACCTTGGTATTTGTTGGGCCTCATTTGGTGCTCCCAAAGCTTAGGAGACTAAGACTAAGGCCAAAGTCCAAAGCTCATGAGATAGTCATGGGGTTTCTAGGACTAGTTTGGGCCCTAGAGTGAAAGACTGTCAGCCTTTCGGATCTTGAGGTTCAGGAGTTTTGGCTTTGAGGGGCTAACTTGTATTTGGACTAAGATTGAGTTCAAGATTCTGAGATTAGGTCAAGTCATGGGTGTACATGGGCTTGAATGAGTGTAATCTTACATTGAGTTAGCCAGGAGAGTTTTGGGTTGGGTTACATTGATTCTGTATATAAAAATACACTGTATTCTGACTCGATTAAACAAATGAATACTAAACTATTTCTCCCTTTCTCTCTCTTCCTCCCTCTCTTTTTGGTCTTTTCCATACCCCAGTAGCAAGAACCTTAAGGTTCTTGGCTGCCAATCCCAAAAAGGAAAGAAAGGAGGCACTAGGGTTTCTAGCGCCCCCTCTTAGCCGCCCAAGAGGAGTTCCACACCCTCTCTTCTGGTGTTTGGAGCCTTCAAGAAGAGTTCTTCCAGATCTATAAAGGAAGATTTCAAGTTTGGAGGTGAAAAAAATCCTGTCGACGAGATCTACATAGTGCTGAAATCCTGAAGGCTATTTTTGTGTTGCTGTGTTGCTGGCCTTCAAGGACCTCCATGATCTGATCCTAGTTGTTTCTTGACATCCACAACTTAGGAAAGTTGCTTCAATAATTAGTATCATAGCACAGATTATATGGAGAAAGAAGAAGACTCCAGAAGTTGAAGATCTTCAAAGGCTGAAATTTCAGCAAAGACCCTGTCAAGGTATTTCTCAAATCTCTTGGAGTTTTGTTGTGTTTTGATTTGGATCTAGCCATGGGAAGCAACATGAAGATTGATTCTGAGAAGTTTGATGAGAATAAATTTTTTCATATGAAAAGTTCAGGTATAAGATCTCCTGGTTCAAGCAAATCTGGATCTGACGTTAGAGGAGAAGTCTGAAAGGATGATGGATCGTCAGCGAATGTCTCTAGAAAAGAAGGCTTGTTCTATGATTAGAGGATATTTGGCGGATGCGGCACTCTATTCAGTGTTAGAGGAGAGAACCTCGAAAGATTTATGGTTGAAGTTATACATCATGTATATAAAAAAAATGTGCAACAAGCTGATGTTGAAGGAGAGACTGTACAACCTTCGGATGTAGGAAGGCGGAGATGTCTTGGATCACATCCAAAAATTCGACCAAGTATGTAACGAGTTGCTGAACATCAGGATGAAGATGAAGGAGAAAGATAAGTCGTTGCTACTGCTATGCTCGCTGCCCCTTCCTATGATCTATTGGTGATGATGCTGCTTTACGACAAGGAGACCCCGGAGTATGAAGACATGATCTCGGTGCTATGGTCCAATGAATAGCGAAAGAAGTTGACCAAGAAAGATGCTCCTCAGGAAGGTTTGGCCATGAGGGAGAGATCAAGAAGAGAAAGGCAAAGAGTCAAGTCAAGGAGATGGTCAAAGTCCCAGAAGAGCAGGAGCAGGAGCAGGAAAGAAGCCAGGTGTTACAAGTGTAACGAGATCGGGCACTTCAAATGAGATTACCCGTACTAGAAGAACAAGAAAGGAGATAAGGGAGGATATGATGCGCTGAATGCGGTGGCTGATAGTGAGGTGGAGAATGACCTCTTGGTGGTATCAGATGGTTACAGACAATACACAGATGTATGAATGCTGGATTTAACCTGTTCGCATCACTACACCCAAACCGATCTTGGTTCGCTATATACATCAGGACGGATAGAGGGAGCGTGATACTTGAAGATGATCACCCATGTAGAGTTGTTGGTATTGAGAGCATTTGGATGAGGATGTTTGATGGGATGGTGCGGACTCTCACCAATATGAAGCACGTCCCAAATCTGAAGAAGAATCTCATATTATTCGGTTACCTAAAGCAGAGTGGCTACAGCTTCAGCAGTTGTGCCAGGAGTGGAGTGTTGAACATCTCAAATGGAGCCATGGTAGTGATAAGAGATAGAAGGATGGAGAACAATCTCTATAGGATGGAAAGATCTATGATGACCGAAGAATCTAATGCAGCAACAGCACAGGACCAATAGGGGCTCATCGGTTGTGACACTACCACCTAGGCCACATGAGAGATCGTGGGATGAAGAAGCTGAGCAAGTATGGTCTAATTTCAGATCTGGATGGAGGTATCTCATAGATGTGTGAGCCATGCTGGATGAAAAAATAGAAGAGAGTATAGTTTGCTAGTAGTTCAGCCCGCAATGCAATCCCACTGGAACTAGTTCATACGGATACGTGGGGATTGGCCCCGATTTCAGCTAGAAATAGGATGAGATATTTTTTGACCTTCATAGATGATTTCTCGAGGAAGGTATGGGCCTACTTCATGAAGGATAAATCAGAAGTCTTCACCAAATTCATGATGTGAAAAGTCGAGGTGTAGAAGAAAACAGGTCTGAGCTTGAAGTGCCTGCAGTCAAACAATGATGGAGAATTCACCAGCAGGGAGTTTCAAATTTTTTGTGAGGAGTGTGGCATCAAAAGGCATATCTCAGTGAGAGAGATTCCTCACCAAATTGGGGTGGCGGAAAGGATCAACAGAACCCTTGTAGGAAAGGTATGGTGCATGAGACTGTAGGCAAGGCTTCCTAAGGCGTTCTGAGTTAATACAGTGGATGCGGTCTGTTATCTAGTGAATCGGTAACCTTACACAAAGTTAGATGATGGTATTCTAGGAGAGAAATAGTCTGGAAGGAGGATTGGGCTGAGCCATCTAAGGATTTTTGGGTGCATGGCATATATGCACATTGATGCTGGTCAGCGGAACAAATTGGATGCCAGGTCACAGAAGATGATGTTCTTGAGATATCCACGAGGAGTTAAGGGATACCGGCTATGAGATCCCTTGGAGAAGAAGGTTGTCATCAGTAGGGATGTCACCTTCGATGAAACTTCAGTTCTCCAAAGGCGAGATGGCATGGAGGAGTAGTAAGAGCAGCAGGAGGTCCAACAGGACAATGCTGGACAATTGACATCTTATTCCATTTTGCCGCTTGCAAATGTATCAGGAGGACTTAGTATTCAGGAGGAGTACTCTCCAAAGGTGTCTCCATAGGTGGAGAAAGTTCGGATGGATGAAAGAAGTCAGGAGGTCCAACAAGAGCAAGCTGGACGTAGGACGGACATCGGGGTTGCACTGCATAAGTCCAAAAGAACGTCAGGCAACTGGAAGGATATGGCTTCGAGGAGATAGTATCATATGCCCCGGTGATAATGAATTGGGACCTCTACACCTACGAGGAGGCTATGGAGAGCTGGAACAGAGAGAGATGGGTCCAAATAATGTTCGAGGAGATGCAATCTCTCCATAAGAACGAGACGTGGTGATTGATGCAATTGCCATAGGAGAAAAAATTCATTGGTTGCAAGTGGGTTTACCAATGCAAGAAGGGATCTTCGGAGCAGGGAGCTATCAGGTACAAAACGAGGCTAGTGGTCAAGGGATACTCTCAGAAGGAAGGCATCGACTTCAGCAAGTTTTTTTCTCCCGTTTTCAGACATAGTTCCATCAAAGTGCTACAAAGCATCGTAGCAACTCAGGATTTAGACCTAAAGCAGATGAATGCCAAGACGATGTTATGATAAGTATGTAAATTTATCCATAGAAGTATTAATTTATGAATCAAATTATCTTTATTCTTTTAAAATTGATACTTCTTCATATTTTTTACAGAAAAGAAGTGCACCAACATGAAGAGCCCAATCTGCAGGCTTAAAAGGATCGAACGGGATAAAAAATAGAGTCAAAATGAAATTACAATCAAAGCCAAAAATTTATCGTATCAATTCATAAATTGGTGGTCCACCATGGACCACTTGGTCCATAAGAAGCTCTGTGGACGACATGAATAAAAGGGCTGCAAGCAGACTAGCGCGTGTGGGCTTTTGGAATGGGCAGTAATTAAACAAACAATGGCTGGGACGTGGAACGAGGGCGCTGCTACATGGGTTTTGAAGTGGAGCTGTTTGAGATGCGGACGTGCTGGATGCACGTGAGTTGGATAGGAGATTAGGTGCGGGACGTGTTGAGAAGCGGGGCCACACAAAAAATTGTTTTGAAATTTTGTTTAAGAAAAGTCTACCATCTTCTCCCTTCATCTCAAGCCATCCAAACATCCTTTCTCTTTTAATTTCATCCATCAATCTTCTAGCCTTACTTTTTTTCATTAGTCCCACATCGAAAAAACATAAAAAGCTCTCTCCTCTTAACACCTATAAAAAGATCTACATACCTCCTATTTGATCTATCTCTCTCTCCAGACCATAATTCTTATAGGAGGTCTGTGTGACAGACAGGCATACCTATCTTTTAATTTTTTTAGCCATCTTACTTTCATTTTCTTCCATTATTCTAACACACAAAAGAGAGTCAGTTTATTTTCTGTGCTTAGAATTAAAAAAATCTGTATCAGAATTTTTATTCAGCAATAAATGAGTTTTTTTATTCTATTTAATTTCTGCAATAGAGTAGTTTAAATTTTTAAATCTTTTAATTATGTAATTTTTAATTTCTGTAAGTTAAATTTCAGCAAGTAGAATTAGATGTTATTTATTTATTTTTTTTCGAACTTCAAATCAATTATGTCTAGCTAAGCAATCCTTCAGATGTTTACGATGAAACTAGACTACGAATAGAAGCCTTCTTCTTTGAAATTTTTTTTTGAGCTTTTAATTTTTAGAGACCTTTTCCCTTCATCTCTTTTGCTAAGAGACTTGATGGGCTATCATTAGGTTAAAATCCCTTCAGAGGCCATGCTTAATTCGGTGCAAGAGAGGATGATTGCTCGAAAACTCACAAATTTCTAAATCCTTTCTTCTTTTTCTTGTGAAATTTTGATGGGTTATAGTTGGATCAGAATTTTTTCACAACCCATACTTGGATAACACAAGAGAAGTGAAGAAATGAAGAGTCTCTTAATTAGGGTGAAAGCGAAATGCTTGATGGATCATAGTTAAGTTAAATCTCTTCATGATCCATGCTTGTTCATATTTTACACCTTAATCAAGGGACATTATAAAAAAATCACAGAAAAGCTTTCTAATTCATTGGTCTCGTGAATTCAAAAGTCCTAGATCTTTTAGATTATTTATCTTTATAATTAATTAATTTATTGCTTTGATAGTTAGTAATCCAATAAACAATCTCCCTTCTCTTTTTTTAAAGCTCACATGAGCAAGTATTTGCATACAGTTTAAAACATAATTCTTCATGGGATCGACCCTTACTCGTTGGACGTGCGATATTGCACACCATACGCTTGCAGTAAATTTAAGATACAACAAGTTTTTGGCGCTGATGCCGGAGAATTAGCGTGTTCAAATTGTATTTCAGATTCCTATTCTTCGTGCTTTTAATTTTAATTTTAGTAATTTTTTCTGTCTTCTTTTAGTTAGTTTAGCCAAATCAAAATCTGCCCTAACATAAAGTTGCTCTGGTGTAATAAGAAGTTACATTGTATGGTTGTCCTAAGATAGATTTTGATTTGTATTAAAAAAATCATTACCTTTAATTCTTAGATTTTCCTTTAATTGCTGCTTTATTTGCTTAGTTGATTTTCTGCCTTTAATATAGATTAGATTTCTTATATTATATTTAGATTGCATAAGTTTCTTCTCTTTTTTGATTAGCTGATTTAATTTTTTTTTGTTGAATCTCTTCATTTCTTTCATAACTCACTAATGTATTCAAAATTTTATATTTACTTTAGTTTTATAATTAGATTAACATAAAAAAATACTAATCACATAAGATTTAACTAATATAAAGAAATATCTAAATTTTAAAAAATCTTTCACTTTATTTGATCATCTTTCTTTCTTTGCATTGCATTTTCATAATATATCTTAAGAGCATCACCCATTAATCAGATAAGATGAGAATTTGATCATCTTTTTTTAGCCCACAAATTACTTTCTTATATCTACGTAACTTAATCCTTAAATAAAATTGATTAGACGCTAGCCCTAGGGATATCCGAGCTCATTAGGACAAGAGAACCCAAGAGTTAGATCGAGTTTAAGTTGGATAGCCTATCGATGTTTGGAAAAGTGGTTCAGAAACTGCATTCCAAGAAAGGTGGTTATCTAATTAGTTCCGTTGTGAAAGCACGGGGAGTCTTCCACCAATTTTACACTTACTTAGCTGATTCGATTAGCCGATTTCGAACTTGAAGTGCTCGAAGGCAACCTTGGAAGTTAGGAGCTGTTTAAAATTAGATTAACCCTAACTAGAGTTTTAATTTATTTAAAAACTTGCTTTTAAAAGTTAAATCTAACTAAACACTCTCATCTATCGTCTATAGGTGTAGGACTCCTTAGGAATCTTATTTCTAGAACTCTTCTTCTTCTTTTTCTTCTCTCTTTCTCTCATATATAAAAAAATAAAATTATTTTAAAAAAAATTATTAGGACAAAATGACGATTACCAGACATAATCTAAAGCTTACAAGGCGATAAGGTCATTGAGAAAAAATAGATTCTATTAGACAATCTAAAACTCTATATGACCTGTGTTATCTAATTAGCTCTGTTCAACCGTCTAGAATTAGATCCTTAGCTAACAATTTTATAATTGACCCTTAAATGATTGACATGTATCCTACATTCACTGGAATTGAAGATGCATATATTTATACAAAAGAGTTTGAAGATACTGGAATTGCAACTTTGACCAGTAGAATTGAAGCCTTAGAATTCGAAATACATCTCCAATTTAATCAAGTGCTAGCACCCATGTGCATTGGATGCAATGCACCAAATTATGTTGTTGAGGAGTGTCCTCACTTGATAAGTCCAACCCAAATGGGTTTACACAGGAAAATGCATTCAATGAAAGATATATGAATGAACCTTATGCACTAACCTATAACTCAAGGTGGAGAAATCATCCCAATTTGACATGGTCACAAGATGCAACATTAGGAGCCCATATTTTTGATCAGCCCTATCTAAGGCCCAATGAAGCACTAAACAATCAACTAGATTAAGAATCTGAGGAAGGAGTCAACATATTAGAAAAAAGTTTAGAAGTCTTGGAACAATCAACCTTAGACATTAAAAATACTCTCAATAATTTCATGCAAACCACGACCAGTTATTAAAATAATTGGGCCAATCAGCTACAGCAGTTAGTGAATTAGAAGATGGTAGATTATCAAGCAAACTCGAGGTTGACCCTAGAGCCCAGAATGGTCTATAACTTAAAGATCAATTCGATCAGTTGAGAATATTTAGGCCTGAGGAACTGGAGGAGATACTTGAAGCTGATAATACTAATGAGATATCTAAACTTAGTGACCATTACACTCAGTAAAGATCAGAATTACTAGTTGAACCCCTTATGACACTGATTGAATCTTTGCCTAAAAAGGAAGAGGCAACAACAGGAGATCCAGAAACATGCTCTCAGCACATCGAGTACATAGATCTAGGTCCCTTAGAACCCCGACTAGTACTTAAGTTATACCTAGATCTAATTGTAGAGGAAGAGTTGTTAGCTATTAAGGGAATGAGTTATATAATGGTCCCACGTTGGAAATACTTTGAGGAAAAGCTCGAATCACGTAGGAAATTACAAACTCATGTTAAGATTCGGACAGAAATAGGATAAGCACTCTTTTAGCGTCTGGCTAAAGACATTAAATTTAGCGCTTCTGAGAAGCAATCCAATTTCTTTAAACTAATATCTTTTATATTGAATAAATAGAGATACCAATCTTCGGATTTCGGACTTTCAAGCCAATATCACACCAGATTATCTTCAAAATAAGAACACATATTCACTAGGTGATATCTTTTCTTCTTTCTTGTATTGTATTTCCTCCTACATTAGAGATAATGATATTTAAGTTGGAGGGTAAAAAAATCTTCTAAAAATATTTTTGAAAATTTTTGAAAATATACCTCAAAAAGATTTTTGAAATAAAAAAAAATTAATTTTTTTAAATAAACTGTGTCAAAAATAGAATCTTGAGCAAAATAGACTAGAAAAGAATAATAGGAGTTAGAACATATTTGCTAATAACTGTAGCAAGTTAAGAAGTAGATTAGTTGGACAGACTTTCTTAGATCACCTAAAGGCTATTAGCACTTCTAATTGCACATGCACACTGACAAAGCAAAATAGGTACTGATTGTGAGGCCAACTGAGGATTCAATTATCATTTAAAATTAGTAATTGATATACACTCTAATCAAAAATTTGAATTTGAAGAAAGAGCTACTTGCCTAAAATAAAATACAAAACATAGAGTATATGTGGATTACCCTAAGCTTAATAATCGGATCTCTGTACTTAAGTTAAGTGTGGAGGTTCGTGTCAAATGGTGAAGGGAAGGCCAAGATGCTTAGCACTAAAAAAAAAGAGAAAAAAAAAAGAAGGCAGTGTGAAACCTACCTTAGTTCATGAACTTTATTGGGGATGTATAGAAATTAATTAAATAAGGTGATAAGAGAAGATATATTTGTC
>KE504646.1:2035746-2059175 GCA_000441515.1 Elaeis oleifera
TTTACTTTCAAAACTTGCTTTCTATGTTTTTGGCTTCCGTACATCTAAAACGTCAAACCAAAAATAAAAAGCCCGAATCTTTCTCCCTCGTCGAGCTCTTCACCTCCCCACCTCCTTCTTCTTTTCTTCCTGAATCCTTCTCCCTCATTGAACTCTTCATCTGCCGTCTCCAAATGTTACTTTTTGCTTTATAGTAACGTAGTTACCGAACATACTTTTACTTTACTCAATAGTAAAATAAAAAATAAAAATATTTTTAAAATTAAAAGTGTAACCAAACACACCCTTAGTTAGTGATACTTCTAAACTCTTTGACTTTCGATCCTAAATCTATTTTTGTATAGGATGACTTTAATGAAATATTATCAAAAATAAAAAATCTTATATATTGCATTGCTAAGGGACTAGCAATAAGTAAGTTGGAGGATGTGATAAGTATGTAAATTGATCCATAGAAGTATTAATTTATAGATCAAATTATCTTTATTTTTTAAAATTGATGCTTCTTCGTATTTTTATAGAAAAGAGGTGCATTAATATGAAGAGCCCAATCTGCAGGCTTAAAAGATCTAACGGGATAAAAATGAAGTCAAATAAAATTAAAATTAAAACCGAAAATCTATCATATCAATTCATAAATTGATGGTCCACTATGGACCACTTAGTCCATAAGAAGCTTTGTGGACCACATGAATAAAAGGGCTGCAAGCAGACTAGCGCGTGTGGGCTTTTAGAATGGCACTAATTAAACAAAGAATGGCTGGGACGTGGAACGAGGGCGTTGCTACATGGATTTTGAAGTGGAGCTATTTGAAAATGAAGAAGAGATGCGGATGTACAGGATGCACGTGAGTTGGATAGGAGATTAGGTGCGGGACGTGGTGAGAAGCAGGGCCCACACAAAATTTTGTTTGAATTTTGTTTAAGAAAAATCTACTATCTTCTCCGTCCATCTCAAGCCATCCAAACATCTTTTTTCTTTTAATCTCATCCATTCATCTTCTAGCTTATTTTTTCATTAGTCCCACATCAAAAAACATAAACAAACTCTCTCCTTCTAACACCTATAAAAAGACCTACATACCTCCTATTTGATCTATCTCTCTCTAGACCATAATTCTTGTAGGGGCTGTGACAAACAGGCATACCCACCTTTAATTTTTTTAGCCATCTTGTTCCCACTTTCTTCCATACTTTCAATATAGGAGAGTCGGCCAGAGGAAAGTTGGCTCCAAGTTAAGAGAGGGAGAGAAGTCAGATTTTATAAGTTTTCTGTTCCAACTCCAAACCTCGTTAATGGCTTAGGAGTTAAAAAATTTTGTATCAAAATTTTATTCAGCAATAAATGAGTTTTTTTATTCTATTTAATTTCTGTAATTTTAATTTCTGTAATAGAATGTTTAAATTTTGTATCTTTAATTATATAATTTTAATTTTGCAAGTTAAATTCTAGTAAGTAGAATTAGATTTATTTATTTATTTTTTCGAACTTTAATTAACTATGTCTGACTAAGCAATCCTTCTGAGATTTGCGATAAAACTAGACCATAAATAAAAGTCTTCTCCTTTGAACTTCTCTTTTTGAACTTTTAATTTTTAGAAACTTCTTCCTTCATATCTCTTGCCAAGAGATTTGATGGGCTATCGTTGGATCAGAATCCCTTCATAGGCCATACTTGATTCGGTGTAAGAGGAGATGATTGGTAGAAGATTCATAAATTTCTAAACCCTTTCTTCTCTTTTCTTATGAAAACTTTGATGAATTATAGTTGGGTCAGAATTCTTTCATAGTCCATACTTGGGTAACACAAAAGAAGTGAAGAAAAGAAGAGTCTCTTAATTAAGATGAAAGAAAATACTTAATAGATCATAGTTAAGTTAAATCTCTCTATGATCCATGCTTGTTCATATTTACACCTTAATCAAGGGATATTATAAGAGAAATAATAGAAAGGCTCTCTAATTTATTAGTCTAGTGGATTCAAAAGTCTTAGATCTTTTAGATTATTTATCTTTATAATTAATTAATTTATTGCTTTGATAGTTAGTAATCTAACAAACAATCTCTCCTCTCTTTCTTTAAAGCTCGCCTGAGCAAATATTTGCATATAGTTTAAAATTCAATTTCTTATAGGATCGATCCATACTTGTCGGACATACTACATTGCACATCGTGTGCTTGCGGTAAATTTAAGACACATCAAGTTTCTTCATGGACATCTGGAGGAGAGCATTTACATGAAGCAGCCATCGGGATTTTGAGAACTAGGAGCAGAAGAGAAAGTCTGTTTGTTGCAGAAATCACTGTACGAGCTGAAACAATCGCCAAGGCAATGGTACAAGTGATTTGATTCTTATGTGAGGAGCATCGAGCTTTCCAGATGTTAGTATGACTCTTGTATTTATATTAAATCTTTGGAGGATGGGTCTAGGGTGTTCCTACTCTTGAATATGAATGATATGCTTATAGCTTTTAAGAGTAGGAAGGTTGTATGGGAACTGAAAGCAGCCTTATCTCGAAAGTTCGAGATGAAGGATTTGGAGCCTGTGAGGAAGATCTTAGGTATAAAAATCTTTAGAGATCGAGCCAAGAGGTGCTGCATTTATCTCAGGGAGGCTACATCAAGAAGGTCTTCGAGAGATTCGGGATGAAGGAAGCAAAACCGACGGAGCTACTACTTGTCGGACATTTTAGACTCTCAAAGACGATGTCGTCATAGACTGAGGTGGAGGCTCAGGAGATGGAAATAGTACCGTATGCCTCTAGTGTAGAGAGCCTTATATACACCATTGTATGTTGTAGGTCAAATATTGCCCACACAGTGAGCTAGGTCAGCAGGTTCATGGTGCACCTGGCAAGGAGCATTGGCGAGTACTGAAGAGGATCTTCACATACTTGATGGGTACTGTTGGAGTCGGTATCTGCTACGGATAGTGAAGAGGTGCTGAGGGACTCTCCAACATATCCAAGTAGGCTCGGGGGCTGATAGAAGGATTCGTGGATGTAGATTTCGGTAGAGATATAGACACCCGACAGTCGATGATAGGTTTATATTTAGCCTATTTGGAGGTTCTGTTTTGTGGAGATCATGCTTGCAGCCCATCATGGCCTTATTCACCACTTAGACGGAGTATATCGGCATTATGGAGGCAGCGAAGGAGGCCCTATGGCTGAAGGACTTAGTGTTGGAGATAGACCTCACACAGGAGGCCGTCAGGGTGCACTGTGACAATCAGAGTACACTGTTACTTGCTCAGAACTCTGTCTTCCATGCAAGGATGAAAGCAAAGTGGAGCTGGTGAAGATCTACACCAAGAAGAATCCAACGAATATACTAACGAAGGTACTTTATGAGACAGCTTTCCAAAATGTATGACACTGATGTACTTGATGGATAGGATGGAGTTGGCTGAGATCTTGGAATATCAAGGTGGAGATTGTTGGGCCTCATATGGTGCTCCCAAAGCTCAGGGGGTCAAAGCTAAGGCTAAAGTCTAAAGCTCATGAGGTGGTCATGTGGTCTTTAGGGCTAGTTTGGATCCTAAGGTGAAAGACTGTCAACTTTTCAGATCTTGAGATTCGAATTTGGGCCTTGAGTGGCTAACTTGTATTTAGACAAGGATTGTGTCCAAGATTGTGAGATTGGATCAAGTCATGAGGGTACACGGGCTTGGATGAGCACAATCTTACATTGAGTCAGCCAGGAGAGTTTTTGGATTGGATCACATTGACTCTGTATATAAAGATACATTATATTCTGACTCGATTAAGCGAATGAATACTAAATCATTTTCTCCTTAACTTTCTCTCTCTTTCTCCCTCTCTCTGTGGTCTTCTCCACGCCCTAGCAGCAAGAAACCCTAGGGTTCTTGGCGGCCAATATCAAAAACAAAGAAAGGAGGTGCTAGGGTTTCTAGCGCCCCCCTTTGTGCAAGCCCCCCTTTGTGCACCCCTCTTGACTGCCCAAGAGGAGTTCTACGTCCTTTCTTTTGGTGTTTGGAGCCTTCAAGAAGAGTTCTTCCAGATCTATAAAGGAGGGTTTTAAGTTTGGAGGCGAAAGGGTTTAGGAAGGCGAAGAAAGTCCTGTCGACAAGATCCACATAGTGCTGAAATCCTGAAGAATGTTTTTGTGTTGCTGTATTGTTGGCCTTCAAGGACTACTACAATCTGATCCTAGTTATTTCCTGATATCCACAATTTGAGGAAGTTGCTCCAACAGTATTGTCTGAGGTGAAGTTAGCTCGGCATGCTCAACCTCATCATCTCGAGCATAGATGATCTGAAAGCATGATTGCATCAGTCTAAAAATGTCGACGGTGGTTATGTCTACAACTAGTATCACATGATTCAAGTAGTTGTAACCATAGGAGCATGTAGGTAGCTGTTATGGCCCACTTAAACTACGAACTAGTCATTGCTAAGCAAGAACAGCTACTGATCTCCCTCTATAAATTTGGGAAGATAGGGAACCCCTAGATAAGTCTCTCGACTCTTATTTTATAGCATTTGCTTTCTCGTTTCTCTTTCTTTCTTCCATCATTTTTTGAATTTTCAACTAATTTAAACGACGGAGGATCTCCTACCAGAAAAACTCGGATAAGAGGACTTCATTTCAAGATCAGCAATCAACTAAATGGGGCAGCTTAACTAATTTTAGACTCACCTCGGCCCTATCGACCTCAGTTTGGCCTTGGGAGTTCAGCAGCAACACAAACCAATCACTTATGTTGCATGAAATTATGCAGCAAATCTAAGTGTATATAAGCAAATATCTAGCAGCATGTGTGGATTAGAAATTCTGCTGAAGGGCAGTAGCCTATGCACCAAAAAGATGGGGAAAAAGAGTAGCAGCCTATGCATCTAGGATAGAACGTGATTCGCGACCAAATGCATTGAAACAAGGCGTAGATCTCAAGTCGCTCGGCAAGTGGAATGGTTTTAAAATCTGACATTGACATGAATCCAAAATCTTAGGAGGTGGTATCTTACAGGGGTCACATGGTGATCTTGGATGGAGAAAAGTAACACATGTATATCCGAATGATTCTGATTCCTTTATGGTCGGGATACCAGTGATACAGTTTGATCTCAAATAGCCATGCACATGTTTCTATGCCTTTTTTTTTTTTGCCTGTGTTTCCACCTTTTTTTGGTTCCTTGATTTTTTTACACTGAAGATCAGCACTTCCCCGGGGTAAAAGGAAGACAAAAGCTTGCTATATCCTTTTTAGCTAGGGCTGGAAATAGGCTGGTCTAGGCTAGGCCACTCACTGATCCCAGCCTGATTTAAATTTTTTTTTTTGGTACTTCAGATTAATCTCAGGTCTAAAATTTTAAAAATTTGATCCTAACCCGATCAGAGTTAGGCTTAGACTTGACCTGAATCCAATTGAACTAGTCCAGATTATCCATTTGGCTAAAATTAAACTAGTCTAACCTGATTGAAGCATAATCTTTCTCTCTTTCATAATGTAGCTTCTCTTTTTTTTTGATGAAATGCTACAACTTCGCATTAGCAACCATTTGACGATCAAAATATGTTACCAAAAAGTAAATTAATAATATAATTAGAAATGATATTTCTAGTTTTAAGTAGTTTATAAACAAGTATTTAAGTTCAAGCTCTATTTCAAATCTAACTTCAGACAAGATCCGGGTCTAAGTTCAGGCACCTTTTTAGGCCTCGTCGGAGCTCAAACTTAGGTCAGATCTAAGTTGGGTCAATTATATGTCTAAGTTTGATTCAAAAAATTTTATATTTAAGTTGAGATCTGATCTCAATCTTTTTGCTCTTTTTTTTTTCCCCATCCCCTCTCCCTCAATCTTGGTTGCATCAAGGGCTTGGTCTATTCAAATCAGTTCAGGATTGATGGTCTAACTTGAACAAACGCCAAGAAGGTAAGAAGGGGAAAAGGAAAATATGACCTATTGACGGCAGCACCACGACCATAAATTTCAAACATAAAAAAGTCTGTGTATCATTTTCTTTTGAATTTTATGGAACTCAAAGTCTATCTGGATGTACAAAACCTATTAGATAGTATTATGGGTGGTGGATTTAATTGATCACCACGTGCCTTCTAACGTGACGTGAGATGTGATAACAAGTGCATTCTTGTCATTGTCCTCTCTCTCTCTCTATTTTGTAGAGAGGGTAAGAGGATGAGATTTGTAGCCGACTATTTTCTGCTGACATCCCACATAAGAACCCCGAGAGCAAACAAGCTGGCTCAAATCGAGTATTTAAATATTTAAATTTGATTCTATTTAAAATATTTGAACTTGATATTTGATTTGAAATTGATCTAATTTTATATTTCAAATTTAAATTTGATTCGATAAAAAATAGATAAAATTTGAGATCGAATCGATTTGATTCGAAAATAATCGGATCATACTTAAGTTCGAAATTGAGTCTTAATCTACTAATAATATATATATTAATATATAAATTATAAATAAAATAATATTATTAAAATATATATGAATTTGAATAGGTTTGCGAGTTTTTGAGCCGAGTATTTTGTTATTTGAGTTCAACTCAAAAAACTATTCGAGCTATTCGAGCTTAGTAATAACAGAGTCAAATCGAACTTGGACTCGAGTTGAATTCTAGTAGCTCACGAATGATTTGATTTGTTTACACTCCTACAAGAGACTTTGCTAACTCAACCATGAATTCTTGTGATATACGGATTACATCATAAATATTATATAGCACTCGATGGCTATCATCAGGAGATGGATGGCGATCAAATAAGATGATCTACGAGTACGTACCATATCATATATATCATATTTATTTTGATAATTGTCTATCTTCTGATGGCAGCTATCAAAAACTACACAGCACTCTATGGCTTGTGCACTACAGAAGATCAAGCTTGTTACCAACTCAACTGGTTAGCAGTCTGCACGATTCTTTTTCCCTACATTTAGTAAAGAAGGTAGGTCCGCATATGTTTACAAATTGTCATTGTCTGACGACCATATCATCAAAACTTCTCATCATGTATTCTAATTTATTCCAAATCGATCCCTTGTTATAAATATCAGATCAAATTTGATGTTTCTTGATTCAAGTTCACTTACTATTCAAGATTAGGTCAGGCCGAGTGCATGTTTGCAATTCTTATCCAACAACATATTGAAGCCAAGTCTAGATTTACATAATGAAAAAGATCAAAATAGGTCATTTTTCTCAGTGGGAAGAACCACATGTTAGATTTTTGGGTTGATTTTGACCCGCTGGCTCTTCTCAAAGAAATCAGGCGGATATCTCTTCTTTTTCATTCCCCCGGGGAGAGAGAGAGAGTTGAAATTTTTGGACCATTACTAGACAAGCAAAACTAACTTCAAAACATCAATTTTCGGGATTAAGCTAACTTAAAACTAATTTTCCAGCCATCGAACCAATCAACAAGAGACGAGATTGCCATCAATTGTTAGGATCTAAGTATCCTTGTCCTCATATACCTTTAGGCCTAGTTTTGGAATGAGTTTAGAAATTTTCAGTATAAATTTTAATCTTTAGTAGGTTCTGGCAATTCCACAATAAGGCAAGATATATGTCTTAATTTGTGTCTGACTAAAGTATTGTTAGTCATCCCCATGTCATAATTACACAGTGTCTTATAGCTTACAATATTGCAATTACGTGTTAAATAAGAGAGAGATAGATTTTTATCTTTTTGATTACTTTTATTTATGAAGCATGTCATCGATCATTTCTTTAAATAAGGAACCTAAGGAAATGTTGATCCTGGGTCATTAAGATTTGGCAAACTCATCAAAGATCGGCAATCCAGCTCTAGTTTTGGCTTGTTTTGAAATTATTACTAGGAAAGCCAGGATAAAGAGCCTTTCTCATGGTCTATTCCAATTCCGAACTTGGATGTTTCCTAGTAGTTTTATCCTTAATTAGTATATCTTTCTAAGATCTAGGATGTTGATAGATATCAAATTGTTTATTTACACCTATTCACAAAAATGTCACATATTTGAAAAATCCAATGATTAACTTGAACAAGAAAATCTTTCGAGTGGTATTGTCGTAACCATGACCGGCATCCTGGATGATTTTCTGGAAAAGTAACCCATAAAGATTGCTAAGTTTGCATTGTTATCTAGAATCATATCCATGTAAAAGATAACATAACCAATTTAAAAGTTACTTTATGCTATCTGTTTAAGGTCTCTTTAGTTCCTCCTATCATTTCTTTCTTCCATTACGGGTTTGAAATTTCTTAAATATGTACGGAGTGATTAGGCATAAATATAACCCAAAATGAGAACCTGAAATTATTAATGATGGAGAAATTACATCAGAAAATTGTGGTCAGGAAACTACAAGAATACTTGCAAGTTCCACCACATTCTATCAGTCTCTCCATATTAAAAAAATTCCGCAACATTCTCTCACCGTCTGAAAAGAAGATAGGGAAAAGGCTTCTGCATGTACGGCAAAGCTCAGACCCAACTTTGTGTCCCTTCTAAATCCCGAAACAAGACAATAATGTGTGCAATGCCGCCAATATCTCCACTCCAAGCAGAACCATAGCATTTTTTTAAATTTTTTGGACTGATTTGATTTGGAGGCGAAATATTTTTTTAATAAAATATTATTTTAAAAAACTAATGCTTAAAAATTTGATATCGAAAAAATAATTTTAAATATTTGATTGATAAAAAAATAATATATTTTTTTATAGTGCAGAAGAAAGAGCATCATTAATCTCATATTGGTTGGAGTTAAGAAAAAATCTATCTTATATAGAAATGGACCATTTTTCCTACGACATGCTTTAAGGGATAAAATCATGAGGCCTAAAATAATCTATATAGCCTCCGAACTATGAATCGTAGGCCAAAACAGACAATATCTTATATATCGAAGGAAGATATCATCATAATCCTCAATGGATTGTGGAGCTCTTTTCATCTTTTCGTGTGAGGCATATTTTAAGAGGAAAAATTATGAGGCCCAAAATGATCCATGTGAGACACATTCTGAGGAGCAAAATTATGAGGCCCAAAATGATCCATATAGATAATAGCTTATGTGTCGAGTCATGAGTCTTTGACGGTAATAATTTTAAAGTGATCTGTTTGATTGGATATTTTTTAATTATATAAAATATTTATTATATTTTTAATAAAATAAAATTTTATGTCATTTATTTAAAATTTAAGATATTTTAAAAAATACTTCAATTTCTTAGATTTTTTCATATTTCATGTGAATTTTTTTGTCATAAAATACGAAAATCTCATTTCCATAAAATTTTTTTTATTTTTTTAAATTCTCATTAAATATAATATATATATATATATTTTAATTTTTTCATGCACCATATTATCCCTTCCTTTTTCATTCGCAAATCAAACGAGTCCTTGATCAGAACTTTAGTGTTTTTGGAGCAAAAGTAAAGCCATAATGTATCGCTTTAACAAATTCCAAATCTCTCTACCATCAAATCAGCCTACCACGAGAGTACGACTTGTTCTTTGCCCACGCCCTATGGGCACCCCTAGGAAGTGCAAGAGCGTTTGAAGTGGATTGCATTTTAAGGGCATCGTGACATGGAAAAAGTGTCATCCCCATTACCACGTATTATTCATGGCATTCGCTGGGTATTTTTTCATAATATTTTATTAAAAATATTAAATATTATTTATTATTATTATTATTTTTAAAATAATATTTATTATTTTTAATCTTTCTCCTTCGTAGATTCTTTTCGCTACTGTCCGTCTCTCTGCCACCGCATGCTTCTCTCCATCCTTCTCCTTTATCTATCTCTACACCGTTTGGACCTGCTGCCGCAGCCCATTGTTTTGGACCCGCCGCCGCAACCCATTTTTTTCCTTCTACTATTTTGCCCACTTTTTCGATACTTGGACCCATCGCCATATACCACTTCCCATCCCCCTTCACCCATCTTTTCGCTATTTAGATCCGTCGTTGCAGCCACCTCTTTCCTGGCCGCCTCTTTTCTATCCACTTCTTTGCCGATTGGATCTGTCGCTTGTCTCCCACCGTCACTGTTGACTTTCTCAATCCCTTTCTCCTTCGCTGCTCAAACCTACTGCCCCATTTTTCCTCCTCCTCCATCGCTCATCTTTTCGTAGCCGCATACTGCCTCCCTTTATCCTCCTCCTTCGTCACTACAAAGGAAGAAAGAGGGGTATGGGGTAGAGGGAAGGGGTGAGGCTTCCAAAATGCCCCATCAAATTTTTGATTTTTATTTATATTTAAATTTAAATTATTTACCGTACCAACTATATGCATAGCGAGTTAAGATTGGTTGCTGGTAAATAAATCAATACCATCTATTTTAAAATTGACGATCAGAAGAAAGCCAACGATAAAATGATTAGAGAAGATTTTGAAGCATCGCAGCAAAACCTATTATTAATTCATAAATAATATCAAAATTGCAGCCAAGCGAAACTTCATATATTCTATCATTTTTAACGGGGAAACACCACGAATCATCTTCTTTCTATCCTCTGGATTCTGTGACATATAACCTTTCGAGAGGCCATTGGGACAAGTTGGCTCTGAATCATTTTAGACGAGACAGTATGGGGTCATTTCTTGGCTTCGCAGCTGAATCGAATTGGCCTGGTCTATCTGACGTCCTATTCTTAATGAAAGAAGACCATGAATTTATTTCGTTCTAATTTGAATTTGGTCTTTAGCTTTAGACATGTAACATTTGTTGTTGACGTTGTATGGTATCTACGTGCTTCATTTGAAATCTGCCCGAATAAATTATTTGAATTATCAGGAACTACATGTGGATTGTTTAAATCATATTTTTGAATAAAATTAGAATTTAGATGGAGGCTTATGCGACTAATCATACAAAAGCAACTTTCTGGAATGATGCATAGAACATTTCTTTGATTTTTTATATTTATTTTTTCTATTCACGTATGTATGTTTACTGGATTGGTTTAATAAATCCGATTTTTAAACCAATCCGTTGGAAGTCACAAGAGATTGGCCCAACTCTGTCCTTTTGATAGGCTTACATTGGGCTGGGCCAAATTATGTTCTCATTATTGATATATTAACCCACATTTATGCTTGCTTTTGGAGGGGATTCTTGAAGTGGCCCAATTTTATCTTTTCCTTTTTTTTTTTGGGTCAAATGAAGTGGCCTATTGTAATGGATGAATTTTGCAAAAAAAAAAATTGCAAAAAGAATCCCCTTAGCTATTGATTTTGAAAAATACCCAAGCAACTTAATTTCTTTAGAATAAAACATATTTGCCAAATGTCAAATATATACAATATATAATATTAATTATATAAACAAATGATGTTATATCATCATATTACACTATATCATATATAATATGGTGATAGCATATTTTATATTATATATTATTGATACTATTTATTATTCATAATAATTATATAGGAGGATAATCAGTCATTTCTCCCTAGCGGTAGCTGGGATAAAGGGAGGGCTTAAATCAGCTAAACCCTGACATGCTGATGTACCTATTCTATGGCTTTATCCTGAATAAAGTGATTTGATAAGACTGTAAGATATAAATTATTCGGATAGAGAAAATGGATGTTTAGCAAATAAACCCCTTAATACCCCGGTCATCCAAACTCTATATAGGTACACTTCCAAAATGTTTCAGCACAATATGCTATCGAGAACATAAGTACTTTTATCTATGTAAAACTTCTTTTTCATTTTTTTGGTAGAGTAAAGTTTTTTTTTTTTTAATTGAAAAATAATCCATGCAAGCAAACTACCAAGGTAAACTACACATACAAATAACCCAGGGGATTAGGAGTTACATCTAAAAAACCTACAGAATTATGACAACGAGTGCTTGAAATGTCCGCGGATGTGGACAAGTTGGTTGATCATATTTTTCATGCATTTTATCACCATCCAAGAACGGACTGTATGTAAGGTACAAGTGAGGTGCAATCAACCAAACGAGATCTTGTATGGTCCATCTCATGTGGGATCCCTCTCATGCGGCGTAAAAATGAAGGTGGTGGCAAGGAAGGAGGGAAAACAAATTTTGATACTATTTTATTAGATAATTAATCATATTTTAATTTAATAAAAATAAATATTTTATTTTAATATTAAAAGTTAATGGTTTCAATCTTTAAAAAAAAATTTACTGATTATTTCAAACATTCATATATTTGATAAAATCTGCCATTTGTTCATTGTTGAAATCTATTTTATTGATGATGATTATTTTTATTATAAAATTTAATATTTATTTTTTATAATATATTTATGATATATTTGTATAATTTTCAGTTGATCTAAAGAATTTATAGTAATTTTATTATTTTAAATAGTGAAAATTTATAAAATGATGATATCTCTTTCTTTATCTGTTGTTTGATTATTTTTTATGTATTAATTATTTGATTAGATCACATAAATTTGTGATTTTATGATATCTCATTTAATTAGATAAAAAGAAAAAAGTTTATGATATTATTAGTTGTGATTGTAATTTTTTTAATAAAATCAACTCATTAAAAAATATATATATATAAAAACAAATGACGGCAACTTACCATTTCAGCAGTTCACCACGTTTTCTGCGACATCCACGACAATTTTTTGGGCAGATCAAAACAGGTTGGCGAAGACAAAGACCGGATAGAGAAGAAGGAGGGGGAGAGAGAGGGAGAGAGAAGGGGAGCAATGGAGGTTGCAGGAGAGAAAGGGAGGGTGTGTGTTACTGGTGCCGAAGGATACGTGGCCTCATGGCTGGTGAAGCTTCTCCTTTCCAATGGTTACAAGGTCCATGGAACAGTCAGAGATTTAAGTACTCTTCTTCCCTCTACTGCTACTGTCTCAGTTTTTGTATTGCTCTTGCCTTGTTTAACCGTATTTTGGTTGGCATACCCTATGATTCATTTTCTTTTTTCTTTTTTTTTTTTGTATGTGCGTGTGTGTATAAGAATTAAATCATTTTGTGTACAGGGGAGTTTGGTTTTGCATGTTAGAACTTGGATTTCTGTGAGGTTTCAGCAACAAGTTAGCATACCACGTATTCATTGCTCCAAATGTAACCTCCATTTTTTCTCTTGAAATAAAGGGTGCAAAGGAGACTTCAAAAATCAAAAGAACATCAGGAAAACGTGATGATCAGAAAACTCCAAATTTTTTTCCCCTTTCTGTTTTCTTGCGTTCTGCAGATGCCCATAGAAACCAATAAAATTCATATATATCCTGCACTGTTGCATCGCAGATGCAAACACTTAAAAATAGTTTATGCAACAGATTAAAACAAAGCAGGGAAATTTGATTATTCTAAATGAACAAAAACAAGAACTTGATAGCCAGAAAACTAATTAGATGGTTGAAGAGAAATTTGTTTTTCTCAGAAAGAGAATAGAATGTTGTTTCCGGTCAACAAGATTCTACTTAAGTTAGTAAAAAAGTGGCTAAGTATTTGTATTCTTGAATGATAAGCTATCCTTTCTTCAAGATTAGGGAACTGTGAATCACCTTTTCTTTGTTGTCTATTCTCCAATTTTATTTGGGATAATTTCAGAAGATGTCTTGGCCTTCCTGCCTTGCCCGACCTGCCAGCCCCATCTGAAAAGAACAAGAGGTTAGGATGCCACACAATTGCGGTAACCTCTGGCTAGGTCCTCTGTCAATAAGATTCATGCTTTTTGATTGGACCGGGATAGCCTTGCCCAAGATGCTTGATTCCGATGTTGGAGTGTTCTTGCTCTTACACCTACATGTTGTTTAGTTGTTTCCGTCCCTTTCTCTTTCATTTCTTTCTACCTTTAGGCTTTCTGTACTTACCTTCATCTCCTTAACAAAAATGGTCTTCAGTTTCCAAGAATATAAAAGCCAAAAATACTTTAGTTGTTAACATATAAATACTAGTGAAGACAAGATTTGCCATATTGATCGATACTATATCATATCGGATATATTGTACCATACCAATATTGAAATAGTATGTAATCTCATACCATGCTGATACTCAATATGCCTCATTGTCTCGTATTGTATCGCATACCAACACTGTAATAGAATGACATCTGTATAAGTCTTGTACCAAGATGGCGAACTTTATGTAAAGATACAAGTCTAAGTGGTGATGTTGTCCAAGTTGCTAGTGGATGAGGAGATAGTCCAAGGGAGGAGAACAATCATCATGAGGTCCTGGCCCCCTAATGTAAAATAAATTTTCTAAACATTTGTTCCAGGTGAAGAAAAGAATGCTCACTTGAAGAAATTGGAGAAGGCCTCTGAAAACCTTCCACTCTTCAAGGCGGACTTGCTTGACTATGACACTTTAAAAGCAGCCTTTGCAGGATGTGAAGGAGTCTTCCATGTGGCTAGTCCTGTCCCTGCAACCAAAGTTCTTGATCCAGAGGCAAGTCTTTTACATGCTTAGATATATAAGAGATCAAAATTTTCTTATAAAGATACTTCTAATATGCTTACGCATCTGTATAAATAATAGGACATTGATATGATTATTGGATACTGCAATGCTCACGGTTTGAAATTGTCAGGGCTGATATTCATGTATAGTATTAGGAAATACTGAGTCATTTATTTCATATAGGAATACAACGGAGGGAAGGACATAGAGTTTAGATGGCTAAGAATTGTATACACCTTTTTTCCTTGGGAAACTTGACACCCAGTCTTTTCTTTGATCGAACTTTAGCATGCTGTCCCTTAAATATCATCATTTAATTTTGAGTTCTGCATACACTTATTTTTAGTTCTTCTGCACAATTATGTTCTCCTTGCATGCAGTTATATTGTCCCTGCACATATTTATATTCGCGCGTACAAAGTTATTTGTAATTGTGTACATATTGAAGAATGAGTGTGCATAGCTGCTACGGACCAGAAATTAAGGAAATTTTGGAACTTGGGGCAGGTGTTATAAAGTCCCAGTTCAGGGACTAAAAGTTAGATTCTGGTCTATAGAAGGACCAGCTGTTAAATACACCTTGTTTAAAAGGGTAACTCTTAGGTTCCCAAATTATTATATTATTTCCTTGCATCTTTTCTCTGAGAGAGAGGGGGAGAGAAAGATTGGGCCAAGAGCCCAGTGAACTTCATTAAGACAATGAAATTACAAAGTAAAAGGATTAAGCGATCAAATTAGGTTACATGCAACTTAAAATTGAAAGATATGGGCTATGTATTGTAAGAGTATGTAATCTGAATTAGTATATTTTATTCTTTGAATCTTTTTTATCTTCATATATCACCATACAGTTAGAGGTGATCACTCCTGCTGTTAATGGTACTCTAAATGTACTTCAAGCATGTTCGGAGAAGAAAATCAAACGGGTAATTGTGGTGTCATCAATTGCTGCTGTTCTATTGAATCCACGTTGGCCACATGATAAGCTACAAGATGAGGAGTGTTGGTCGTCTGAAGAATTTTGCAGGATGATTGAGGTGACTCTTGTGATCTTTGGAGCTTTGTTTCTGTATTTTATTGTGAAATGAAACAAAGTATTTTACCTTTTCTTTAATAGAACCAGGCACACTATTGAATACTTTGATTTAACTTGCATGGAAAATCCATAACTAGCAATTCTTACTGGATCACAAATTAGCATGATGATCGCCAATATGCTTCACAAATTGTGTTATGCTAAGAAGCTAGATCTAGGGTTAATAAATAATTGGAATACAAAAGGCAACCATTTACGTGGCCTACATCCATGTGCAGAGACGGTCAGAAAAAGCTCATTATTAGTGATGGAAGAGTACAAAGAAGAAACATCCCCGATGCAATGCTCTAAATCTTGCCAACACTTGAAAGCCCTAAAACAAGACATGGCCCACACATATGCTACACCACTAGCCTGCACAATGTGCCTTAGCCCTTAGGCTGAGGGTCCAATTGGAGAGACTCTTTTAGCAGTGCATCCTCTAAAAGAAGACAGACCATAACACGTTTCATAGCCCAAATTCATTAATCACTTTTCTTGAACCACCTAGCTAGTCTTTCTTAAAATCTATGTCTTGATCAATGTGGTCAATCAGCATCACGATTCTTGTAGTAAAGTAGAAAAAGTCTCCAATATAATTTCTAGCTCATGTATAAGAACTATTGCAAGAAGATGTGAACCTAGTGCTCGACAAACTCCCTTATGGTCTGCCAAGTGGTCACATGATTTTTAGTAACTATGGCCGGATAAATGTCTTTCAGACGTTTAAGATAATAAGACTAACCAACAGTACCTTCTCCATTCATCAATGTCAATGTTAATTTTTGTCTTTGGTAAATGTTAGATTTATCGTCGTCATCATTATTATTATTATGCCCTTATTCTATCAACAGACATATTTACCAGCAGTGTAGCTTTATTAATATAGTTTTCAAAATTCCCATTTAGGTTAACTTAGGTCATCCTCTAATTAATCTGTTGTTGTTCCTTTATTATTATGGCTGTAGCTTTTGTGTTGTAGGTTCTTTGGTTTGTGCAGAAATCATGTTCGAGTGAAGAGCTTTTGTACATACTGTTGCTCCAAGGATCAAACTGAACATTTTTTTTAAATTGGCCAATATATGCCCTGTAAACTCCTTTTGTTCTTTCACAGATTATAATATGAAACAAGGTGGTAAATCCACCTCTTTTAAGAGGGGTGGTCATGCATAGCTTTGAGTACATTGCCAAACTACAGAGCCATCACTGAATAGACTTCCTAACCTTCTAAGGCATCCATTTCACCTTCCCCTTCCTAAATCTATATTATTCTTGTATGTTTAACATGTCTAAAAAGATATGACCCACAAATGAAGTTGTGGACAACTTGGGTGCTTTATTTGCCGAATTGCTTCTCATCATAAAATTTTGTGATTTTATCCTTGAGTTAATTATTGTAGGCGGAAGATTCTATCACCAATGCGAGAACAATGCTCGCATAGGCTGGTGTGCTGGAGCCAGAATAACAATCTAACTAAGTTTAATCCTTAATTTGCTTTTTGTAGAACTGGTATTCCTTTCGAAGACAATGGCCGAACGTGCAGCTTGGGAGTTTGCCGAGAAAAATGGGCTTGATCTTGTAACTGTTTGCCCGTCGGTGGTTTTAGGGCCATTGCTGCAACCTACGGCGAGCACTAGCAGCTTGTTTCTAATCTATGTTATAAAAGGTCCTCCTTTACACACAGTTCTTTCTTTCTTTAGTGGCATCTATAAACCATTTTAAATATAAATGCAATCTGGCTGGATTGTAGCGTTAAATTTTGAGGATAACTCAATTAATGATATCTTAAGAGAGTCTGACACCATGTAGGCTGAATAATTCCTTTGATGGTATGTGATTATTGCAAACCTCCAATGTTTCGACCCCTGCCTGAGAAAATGATGCTTGGGTTTGAGTTCTCCAGCTTCAGCCTTTTTCTGCGTTTTTACAACAGGAGGCCCAGAACCCATGAAGAACTTCCTCTGGAACATTGTCGATGTTCGAGATGTTGCTGATGCATTGCTTCTAGCATATGAGAAGCCAGAAGCATCTGGAAGATACCTTTGTGCACCTTATCCAATTAATATTCGAGATTTGGCAGACTTGCTGAAGGGCATGTATCCTAACTATGAATACCAAAAGAAGTTCGTTCTATTCCCAACTTTTTATTTGAGGAGTACCATGAATATTTCTACTTCAATTTTAACTTTATTTCTTTCGAATTGCAGTATCATTGAGGTACCACCAAGTACTCCACTGACCTCAGAGAAACTAAAGAAGCTGGGTTGGAAATGCAGGCCTCTAGAAGAAACTCTCAATGATGCTGTTGAATGCTATAGAGAGGCAGGTCTTTTGGATGAACTAGAGGGCCGTACTTTTCACTTTCCTCCTCTCTTCGATGTTACAGTCAAGACTGGGACTCAGGTATGTGCGGAATAAGGCTAGCTCATCGATAAACTTGGCAACTTTTTAAGATGTAACCTATCAATAAATGGTACTCCCGTTCTTTCTCTTATATGTGGACATAAGTGAAACAGGTGTTCATCATGTCGCCTGGTCTCTTGGTTGCAGATGCTCTTGTTCTTAGTTGTAAAAGAACAAGTCTTTTACTTCTAGCTTGCTGTTGGACTGAAGTTGGAGATCCTATTATCTCCACATGTAATAAAGGGTGCAATTGAGAACTTGATTTGAGATTGGCTGATTGGTAACAGATGGCATTCTTTTGCTTTGTTTGGCTGAAATCTGCCAATGAAATTCTTCGGCAAATAGAACCAAATTAAAAGTTAGTTGCTAGGTTTAGAGTGCAAATGCTTAATACTTCCCTGCTTCCACTTTCTTATTTTCCTTCAACTGCCCCTGCTTACTCCTTCGGCGATGATGATGGGGAGTTCAAGATCTCTGAGATCAAAAGAATCTCCAATGAGACTAAGAGAATCAAATGCTGGTGGAATTGGAAAGAGCTAGGGTATGTAGAAGACTTGCCTCGGCTTATGTAAGTGCTTGTTTTGTGCTTATAAAACCATGAAACCATATAGACATTTTATGTGCATATAAAACCATGAAGTTACTTATTGAAGATGCAGCTGTACACAGACCAATTTTTGTGCATGTTAGGGATTGTTTGTTTGCTTGTAATTCAATTGCAGCAATTAGAATTGCAGAAAGGGGCTTTGTTTTTTATCTGTAAGTGAAACCTGCTAGTATAATTACAACTATTTGATTATTTAATATAAAAAGAGATGATTATCCTGTAATTGAAGTGGTAATTTTACATCCCAGAAAAATAGCAATTTGTTTGTATTTCTATTTTAGTAGAACTTTTATCATGTTACTTTATAGTTATAATGAAAATAATATTACTATTAAATTACCATTGAATTAGTACAACAGTAATTACCATAATAATTATGCAATATAAAATAACTTGATATTGCCATAATTAGATATTGTTGGATTGTATTTTGTCCGCTTGATGACATATTCGAAGCCCAAGTGTACGGCGGACGTCTGGCTTTCTGATGCGGAAGATCCAGGACATGAGATCCGGACAACTCCGAAATTGTTGGCTAAGAGCCGATCATAGGGGACCGGCAACTTCACGAACCCAGTATCATCGACCTCCGACCGACGAAATCTTCTTTCCGTCTTAGCTCTCTATAAGCCACCCACTAGATTGGGCACTTTCAGGAATATTTGGCGCGTGAGTCTTATGAGCTGGCACTCTGTGACGTAGACCCACTACTCCTCCGAACATGGGCTGCAGGCTCTGCGACAGCCTGCTGACACCCACTACTGTGGCTCTAACAGTCACTACTCTAACTCCAGATGCTAACCACTTAGCAGACTCTTCCTACGAAGGAAAGATCAAGAGACAATGGGAGATCCTTAATTTTTTTTAGCCTCCTTCCAAGGGGGGAGAGGAGATGACTCCTCTCTGGCCCAAAAGAAAGAGAAAATGAGAGGTTTCTTCTGAATCAGAGATTCTCACTCTCACCATCTTTCTTCTACTGTTCTTCCTCTCCGACTATCACTAACTTAAGTATTAGAGGGCCTTCTATTGAAAATTCTTATTTGTTTACTAACGAGCGGATTTTTTTGTAGGTGATTGGAGTTTCAACTTGATGTCTATTGACTCCAGTGGGGCACTAGTTCCGAGTCACCCAATTCAACCACTCCACCGCATCACCCAGTTGGAGATGGCGCAGCAACAGATATTACACTTACATGCATATATATGTTGTCCAGTGTGATCTTTCAAGAAAGATATTGGCCAAAATCAAAGTCAAATGTTGTTCATAAGTTCAGGCAGCAAGGGTTTAGTACTTTCACTGCAACTTGTTGGTAAGTATTTGGCCCAGGAAATGTGTCAGTGGGACTAAAAAACTTCATACCATCTAAGATGGGTCCCTATCAGGTTCTGAGGCGAGTTCTTTGTATTTCCTACTAAAAAAAGCTTCCAGCATCAAGGGAGCTAACCATTTGAAAAATATATATATATACAATTCTCCTCTATCGCAACTCCCTTCATCCAAGGTGGCAGTCTCTTTCTTCGTAGAATTTGGAAGCTTTTGGGGATTTAACAGCTTCCCAGAACTTTAGCCGCGAACAAGATTTCCATGCTGACTTACAATTTCGTGTGAAAACAGAAGTAGGCCGAATACTTTTCCTTGAGAATGGCCACATATTGCATCCATTGTATGGTCAATCTCACCTTTGGAAGTCCACAGATTATAATATGAAACAAGGTGGTAAATCCACCTCTTTTAAGAGGGGTGGTCATGCATAGCTTTGAGTACATTGCCGAACTACAGAAGCCATCACTGAATACACTTCATAAACTTCTCAGGTATCCATTTCACCTTCCGTTCCTAAATCTATATTCATGTATATTTAACATGTCTAAATAGATATGACCCATAAATGAGGTTGTGGACGACTAGTGTGCTTTATTTGCCAAATTCCTTCTCATCACAAAAATTTTGTGATTTTATCCTTGAGTTAATTATTGTAGGTGGAAGATTCTATCATTAATGCAAGAACAATGCTTGTAGAGGCTGGTGTGCTGGAGCTAGAATAACAATCTAACTATCTAAGTTTAATCCTTAATTTGCTTTTGTAGAACTGGTATTGTCTTGCGAAGACAAAGGCCGAACGTGCAGCTTGGGAGTGTGCAGATAAAAATGGGCTGGGTCTTGTAACTGTTTGCCCGTCGGTGGTTGTAGGACCATTGCTGCAACCTACAGCGAGCACCAGCAGCCTGTTTCTAATCTATGCTATAAAAGGTCCACCTTTACACACAGTTCTTCTTTGTTTAGTGGCATCTATAAACCATTTTAAATATAAATGCAATCTGGCTAGCTTGTAGCGTTAAATTTCGAGGATAACTCTATATATCAATAATTAAGCTTCTTACTGAATCGATTTTGTGCTAGCTTTTTTGCTCCATAGCTAAATGTATGGTTCAAGCTTTATCCTACTTCATTGCTACAGGTCATATTTCCACCATAGTGAATTCGAAGGACATATCTACATGAAAAAAATGAGCATTCTCAAATTCTTTCCTTACAAGTTAGTTCTCAATTTGCTTAGCTCTTCTGATCCTTTTCTTATCTCCTTCAACCTTGAGCAGAAGACACATCTGGGTGCAATGACCCACAGTTCCTATAGGAACTCTAGCTTTGTTTCAATATCCTCATGAATATATCTGGTTGGCCCTTTCCCATCATTTTTCTGAAAATAAAAAAAAAAATGAAAAAACAACTCTTTGTAGGCACTAACAAGCAGAGAACAGTTGACACTTGAAATTTATTAGATAGGTTCAAACATATTCTCTTCAGTTTTTCCTTGTGTTCCTTTATGTTTCTCATTTCGTTAACAACATCACATCCATGAATCACATGGAAACAGAGGCTTTCTTCTTGAATGAGAAAATGTCAATGGCCAATTCACCATGAAAATAGGCGGTCTCACCGCCACCAATTCTTACAATTGTGATTCCTCCAGGTAGCTTTCTTATGCTCTCAAATCTCAACATACTTCATATGTCCAATGTCTCTTTGCCACTGATTTCCCTTTTATTGTTTGGTTGATAGTTGTTCAAGTCAATTGAGAATATGTAAGTTAACTTTGTCTTCTTCTTCTTCTCCGGTTCATTGAGATGTCTTCTCTTCAAATTCTTGTTTCACATAGTCTTATTGGTATTATTGGAGAAGTCGACTTCGTTCATTGACCTTCTGTGTGCTAGGCAAGTTGCAAAATCTTTGTTTCATGTAGTAAGCCTGTTTGGAGTAATAACTGCGGTATGCTTGTATTGATATCTTAAGAGAGTCTGACACCATGTAGGCTGAATAATTTCCTTTCGTGGTATGTAATTATTGCAAACCTCCTATGTTTCGACCCCTGCCTGAGAAAATGATGCTTGGGTCTGAGTTTTCCAGCTTCAGCCTTTTTTCTGTGTTTTCATAACAGGAGGTCCAGAACCCATGAAGAACTTCCTCTGGAACATTGTCGATGTTCGAGATGTTGCTGATGCATTGCTTCTAGCATATGAGAAGCCAGAAGCATCTGGAAGATACCTCTGTGCACTTTATCCAATTAATACGCGAGATTTGGTAGACTTGCGAAAGGGCATGTATCCCAACTATGAATACCAAAAGAAGTTCTTTCTATTCCCAACTTTTTATTTGAGGAGTACCATGAATATTTCTATTTCAATTTTAACTTTATTTTCTTCCGAATTGCAGTATCATTGAGGTACCACCAAATCCTCCACTGACCTCAGAGAAACTCAAGAAGTTGGTTGGAAATGCAGGCCTCTGGAAGAAACTCTCAGTGATGCTGTTAAATGCTATAGAGAGGCAGGTCTTTTGGATGAACTAGAGGGCCGTACTTTCCATTTTCCTCCTCTCTTCAATTTTACAGGCAAGACTGGACCTCAAGTATCTGCCGAATATGGCTTATGGATAAACTTGGCAACTTTCTAAGATGTAACCTATCAATAAAGTGGTACTCCCTTTCTTTCTTATATGTGGAGACAAGTGAAACAGGTGTTCATCATCTCACCTGGTCTCGTGGTTGCAGATGCTCTTGTTCTTAGTTGTAAAAGAACAAGTCTTTTACTTCAAGCTTGCTCCTGGACTGAAGTTGGAGATCCTATCTCCACATGTAATGAATAGGGTGCATATAATACCCGGTCCTACTATATACAAGCCCATCAAGATTAGGCCCATCAAGCCCATTTGAAAGAAAAAAAATCTGGGAGTCTTCTTCTTTCTCCCCTTGCTCGATTAGGAGAGGGTCTCCTAGGGCAAATAAGAACCCTAGAAAGAGCCCTATAAAACCCTTCCTTCCTCCTTCATCGCCAGCCACGACGAGCATCAATATCTCCCTCTTCTTTCTCTCGGATTTTCCCGTTGAAGCCGCCGACGCCGTCTTTGTGTTTGCCTCAAATCCTCGTCAGAGACCTCATCGGAGATGGAGGTAAGCCCCGGCCCTTATTCTTCTCTTCTTTTTTCTCTTTCCCATGACATCATGCACCCCTGCAGGCCATCGGGTTCATCAAAATTCCACAAAATAAAATTCTATTTTCTCTATTTTGAACGAGCTTTCTCCCTCCCTTTTTTGGCCACCAGAGTGCCACCCATGGTGCCGCACCCATGGGTCATGACTCCTACCTCCCTAGTTTCTTATCCAGAGGTTTGGCCCTCGATAATCAGCCGATAATCGGAAAAATCAAAGAAAGAGGGCGGTCCCATGTTTTTTCGATTATTTTCTAATTTCTCGCCGATCGAACCTCACTGCCGGCCATCTCTAGCTCCATCGCCGTCGATCGTCGTTGTCGGACCACCGATCATGCCACTGCACCCTGTCGAACTACGAGCAAACCTCCCTCATGTCCTCTCCCATTCGGCCAAAGAAGAGAAAAGAAAGAAGAAAAGAAGAAGAAGAAAACGAAA
>KE504646.1:2069154-2081197 GCA_000441515.1 Elaeis oleifera
TTTTTTGATTTTGGGCTGATCTGGGCCCAATGGGCCGGGTATCACACTTGAGACAGTTCGTCAGGAGCCTATATCTAAGACAGCTCCCACGAGCTTTTATACATGAGACAGCCGGCCAAGTGCTCATTCTGAGACAGTTCGTCAAGAGTTTATGTCAGGGACAGTCTTTGTGACTGAAGCGAGATATTTGGATTAGATGAAGATTGAGGCATGATCTTGGTTAGTCCAGAGCTAAAATAAAAAGATTAAAGATCATGTAATCATAAAAAGAGAAATAGAAGACGAGACATGAAACTAATGCTGAATAAAAATATTCACCCATTAACATATGATGTTACATCTCTTTTGACAAAACAGATAATTTATAGATGTTTACAATATTCTGGATATTGCACATAAGATTTTATGTTTGATTATTTTTTTTTTATTTTCTGATTATATTATTATACTGGTATGATATGTGAGATTCTTGCTGGGCTGTAAAGTTTATACCCCTTCATTTCTCTTTTTCTTCTCAGAGTTATAGGATGCTCATGATTGACTATGGTTTGGGTTTGCGGGTGAGCGGATGAATAGATAGAGCGTTATTGATATTCAGTTAGATGATAGAAGGAATTGAATCTGTAATTATATAAATTTTGCTCATTGTTATGAAAATAGACTATTATTATTTATAGATATTGTAATGAATCATTTTTTTGATCTTGCATATTTTTAAAGTACCCTAAAGAGTGTGCGGCCATTACGTATTCGATCCAGATGCTGGGTTTGGGGTGACGATGCAATTGAGAACTTAATTTGAGATTGGCTGATTGGTAACAGATGGCATTTCTTTGCCTTCTTTGGGTGAAATCTGCCAATGAAATTCTTGGGCAAATAGAACCAATTAAAAGTTATTGCTAGGTTTAGAGTGCAGATGGTAAATACTTCCCTGTTTTTGCTTAGTTATTTCCCTTCAACCGCCACTGCTAACTCCTTCGACGGTGATGGTGGGGAGTTCAAGATCTATAAGATCAAAAGAATCAAATGAGACTAAGAGAATCAAATGTTGGTGGAATTGGAAAGAGCTAGGGAATGTAGAAGACTTGCCTCAGCTTATGTAAGTGCTTGTTTGGGGTAGGCAGTCTAGTGTGAATTTACTTCCATACAGACAATTTATGTGCATATAAAACCATGAAGTTACTTATTGAAGATGCAGCGGCACACAGACCAATTTCTATGCATATTAGGGATTGTTTATTTGCTTGTAATTCAATTGCAGCAATTAGAATTACACTTATAGTAAGGGGTTGTTTTTTTGTCTGTAATTGAAACCTGCTAGTATAATTACAACTATTTGATTATTTAATATAAAAATAGATGATTATCCTGTAATTGAGGTGGTAAGTTTACATCCCAGAAAAATAGCAATTTGTTTGTATTTTCTATTTTAGTAGAACTTTTATCATGTTACTTTTATAGTTATAATGAAAATAATATTGCTATTAAATTACTATTGAATTAGTACAATAGTAATTATCATAGTAATTATACAATGTAAATAACTTGATATTATCATAATTAGATATTGTTGGATCGTATTTTATCTATCTGATAATGCGTTCGAAGCCCAAGTGTATGGCGGATGTCTGACTTTCTGATGCGGAAAATCTGAGACACAAGATCCGCACAGCTTTGAAGTTGTCGGCTAGGAGCCGATCATAGGAGGCCAGCAACTTCACAAACCCAACATCATCGACCTCCAACTGACGAAGTCTTCTTCCCGCCTTAGCTCTCTATAAGCCACCCACCAGATCGGATGCTTCCAGGAATATTTGGCGCATGAGTCTCGTGAGCTGGCACTCTGCCACGCAGACCCACTACTCTAGACGTAGGTGGCTGGCTCTGTAACAGTCTACTGACACTCACTATTGTGGCTCTAATAGCCACTACTCCAACTCCGACAGATGCTAACCGCTTGGCAGACTCTTTCCTACGAAAGAGAAGATCAGGAGACAATGGGAGGATCCTTTTTTTCACCTCGGGAGAGAGGAGATGACTCCTCTCCGGCCCAAAAGAAAGAGAAAAAAAGAGATTTCTTCTGAACTAGAGACTCTCGCTCTCACCATCTTTCTTTTACTGTTCTTCTTCTCCGATTGCTACTAACTTAAGCATTGGAGAGTCTCCTATTAGAAAACCCTCATCTTATTCTCCGACGAGTAAACTTCTTTGTAGGTGACCGGAGTTTCAACTTGATGCCTGCTGACTCTAATGAGGCACTAGTTCAAGTCATCCGGTCCAACCACTCCACCCCATCACCCAGTTGAAGATGGCGCAGCAACAGATATTACACTTACATACATACATATGTTGTCCAGCGTGATCTTTCAAGAAAGATATCGGCCAAAATCAAACTCAAATGTTGTTCATAAGTTCAGGCAGCAAGGGTTTAGCACTTTCACTGCAACTTGTTGGCAATATTTGGCCCAGGAAATGTGTCAGTGGGATTATAAAAATTTCATACAAGCTAAGATGGGTCCCTATCAGGTTCTGAGGGCGAGTTCTTGCATTTCCTATTAAAAAAAGCTTCATCATCAAGGAGCTAACCATTTGAAAAAAAAAGACAATTCTCCTCTATCACAACTCCCTTCATCCAAGGTGGCAGTCTCTTTCTTCGTAGAATTTGGAAGCTTTTGGGGATTTAACAGCTTCGCAGAACTTTACCCGCTAACAAGATTTCCATGCTGACTTACAATGTCGTGTGAAAACAGAAGTAGGCCGAATACTTTCCTTGAGAATGGCTATATATTGCATCCATTGTATGGTCAATCTCACCTTTGGAAGTCAGCAGTCATGTTTAGCCTATACAGCGATGCGTTTAAAAATTAAGACTGTGTCAACTGTCGTTCTTAACTTAGGAGAACTTCATTGGTTCTTCAGTAGATTTGTAGCAAACAAAGATAAGGTTATATCTAACAAATGGACAAGTCAATTATATCTTAAAAGCTGTAAACTATAGACATATTTTGTATAACACATTAATTTATCATAAAGACTCATCCCTCGTATTTCCAAGATGATTGGCAATAAGCAAAATTAATCAACACTTGGATTATTGATTGATTGATGGTAAATTTATTATAATGTGCTCTCGCTCACTCCTACTTTTAGCATATGTTGTACTCGAAAACTTCTTCATTAAGATGCTAACTAATATCTTGTCAAAGCTTACAAATTGTTCCTCAATAGCTTTCATATAGATTTCGGTTTTATTGTATTTTGGAATTGAACCCCTAATGCTCTTACTTACATAGGACTTAATGAGTATAAGACTTAAGCAATTAGATCGCTCCCACTGTTCATAAGTAGCCCTCTCATTTAGCATACTTGATTCCATTGAGATGGATGGTTCATCCACACAGAGAGCCAAATTCAAATCCATACATCCCAAAGTCAAAAGAATCTTATCTTTCTGGTTAGCATAATTATCGCTGAATAACATTAGAATACAAGAAGAATCATTAAAAAAGCAGTACTAGAAATAACTGCAATAACCAAGATAACATACATCAATGCTATGAAATATAAACTTGATTTGAATTCACCAATTGTTAAATTTAATAATAAATTCTTAACTTTCCTGTGGGTAGAGGTTATAAATATATATAGAATTTACTTAATTCTTTATTAATAAGACTAGCAAACACTAGTATCAAAATAAATATTTCATACCTACGGGCTTAGGAAACTTTTTATTTGATATCTAGTTTCTATCTTATTCCAATTAATGCATCAAAATGGCTAACTCCCTACGGGGCTACGTAACCATATCATTAAATAATCATTTATCGATATGTGACTAAAATTCATTATATATTATAAGGACTTAAGATACTGTGTGGCTACTCCTAAGTTTATGATGTTTCAAAAATTATACTGTAAATAAATTATCAACTCATCCAAATATTGATAAAATAAATAAATCGATCATGTAATGTGCAAAATAAACATACTATTACATACAGGTCCCTGATGTCCTTAACTGCGAATAGAAGTTCATAAATAGATCCTTAGAAATTATCTACAGTCCCTATTTCTTATTCTGCTACAGATTAATCCTTGTGATTTAGATGAATCTAAACTACTTGGTTCACATAAATTGCACTCAAATTAAATCAATAAAATGTCCATCTCAGTCTAACCAGATAAAACTAAATAAATTTTATGCAAAAGAATATAATTAAATCAATTTACAGTCTTAAATTAGATTATTAGGTCCGATTTCACCAATTACGTGTGAATCGAAATGTGATATCATCCTTCTGTAGCTGATGTAATATCATTAATTTAAGGATACAATCGTTAATTATATATATATATATATATAAAAGGGTGCATCAGGACATACAGGTAAGGGTGCAAAAGGTTACAGTCAGAGATATACCAAAAGTGCCATAGATATCTTTAAAAGAAGAGTATAACCATTAACCCCTCTTTTATAGCGGCGCATGAGGCTGTTCATCCGGAGAAATTATTGCGTGCACCGATACAAAGGGTACCGTGGCCACCATGGGATTTGACGCAGTCCAATTGCATCTCTGCAATGCGGAGGCGTTCGGATGATGTGCGGAGACCCAGCGGAAAACCACAATAGAAATCGAGATCCCATCAGATAAACTAAATAATAAGAAGCTCTTGTTTTGCATTTCTTTGCATCCATCGCCTCTCTATCATCCTCTCAACCATCTCGGCTGTCCAAATCTTAACTTTGGATGAATGCGGAATAGGAATTGAAGTTCCGTTCCTAACCATCTTCATTAGAGGTGAAAGATGACCGCGGAAGCTTCTCGATCATCACTGGTTTCCTCTTCGACTTTTTTTTAATATAATCAAAACAAATTTAGATATTTCATAATGTTGTTTATAAATTTTAATATATCAAATAAATAAAAAATATGATATATATAAAATTAGTCATATAATATCAAGATCACATATGATTCAGAACTAAATACTAAACAATAAGGCTAGAACCGGATTCTAATACCGCAGCGCTAGAAAATATTTCAAATAAAATAATTTTATGTGATAACAAAAACTTTGTATGTGAGCCGTAGACGTGTCCATCAAGCAATGCATGGTCCAAGTCGTTCCGATTGCTTTCATCAACGGTCGCATTTGGCATCTCTTGGGAGGCCAAAATAAGTTGGCAAAAACAAAGACTGGGAGGGAAGACGGGAGAGAGAGAGGGAGAGAGAAGGGAGCAATGGAGGTTGCAGGAGAGAAAGGGAGGGTGTGTGTTACTGGTGCCGGAGGATACGTGGCCTCATGGCTGGTGAAGCTTCTCCTTTCCAATGGTTACAAGGTCCATGGAACGGTCAGAGATTTAAGTACTGTTCTTCCCTCTACTACGTACTACTGTCTGAGTTTATTGTATTGCTCTTCCTTGTTTAACTGTTTTTAGGTTGATACACCCTATTATTCATTTTTTCTTTCTTTTCTTTTTTCCTTTTTTGTATATGTGCGTGTGTAAGAATTAAATCATTTTGCGAACAGGTGAGTTTTATTTTATCAGTGAGGTTTTATCTTCTTTTTTTTTGATAAATCAATGAGGTTTTATCAGTCACTCTAATCCGGACAAATACGGAATTAGTAATTGACTCAAGTATGTAGTGTTTTGTGAGTTGGTTTTGCATGTTTGAACTTGGATTTCTGTAAGATTTCAGCAACAAGTTAGCATACAACGTATCCATTGCTCCAAATGTAACCTTCATTTTTTCTCTTGAAATAAAGGGTGCAAAGGAGACTTCAAATATCAAAAGAACATCGGGAAAACATGATGAACACAAGAATCCAAGTTCCCCCCTTGTTGTTTTCTCAGGTGCTGCAGATGCCCATAGAAACCAATAAAATTCATATCCTGCGCTGTTGCATCGCAGCTGCAAACACTTAAAAATATTTGATGCAACAGATTAAAACAAAGCGGAGAAATTTGATTATTCTAAGTGAACAAAACCAAGAACTTGATAGCCAGAAAACTAAGATGGTTGAAGGAATAATAGAGGGTTTGTTGTTCTCAGAAAGAGAATAGAATGTTTGTTTCTAGTCAACAAGATTCTACTTAAGTTAGCAAAAAAAGTGGCTGAGTATTTGTATTCTTGAATAATAAGCTATCCTTTTTTCAAGATTAGGGGACTGCGAATCACCTTTTCTTTTGTTGTCTGTTCTCCAATTTTATTTGGGATAATTTCAGAAGATGTCTTAGTCTTCCTGCCTTGCCCGACCTACTAGCCCCAACTGAAAAGAGCAAGAGGTTAGGATGACACACAATTGTGGTAACCTCTAGGTAGGTCCTTTGTCAATAAGATTCATGCTTGTTGATTGGACCGGGATGGCCTTCCCCAAGATGCTTGATTCCAATGTTGGAGTGTTCTCGTTCTTACACTGGCCTGTTGTTTAGTTGTTTTCTCCTCTTTCTCTTTCATTTCTTTTCTACCTTCAGTCTTTCTGTACTTACTTTCATCTCCTTAATAAAAGTGGTATTCTTTTCCAAGAATATAAAAGCCAAAAATACTTTTAGTTGTTAACATATAAATGCTAGTGAAGACAAGGTTCGCGGTGTTGATTGTACTATACTATACCGGACATACTACTGTACCACATCAGTATCGAAATAATATGTAATCTCATACCATATTGATACTCAATATGTCTCATTGTCTCGTATTATGTCGTGTATCGATACTGTAATAAGATGACACTTGTATAAGTCTTGTACCAAGATGCCGAACTTTGTGTGAAGATACAAGTCTAAATGGTGATGTTGTCCAAGTTGCTACTGGATGAAGAGATGGTCCAAGGGAGGAGAACAATCATCATGAGGTCCTGGCCCCGTAATGTAAAATAAATTTCTAAACATTTGTTCCAGGTGACGAAAAGAATGCTCACTTGAGGAAATTGGAGAAGGCCTCTAAAAACCTTCAACTCTTCGAGGCGGACTTGCTTGACTACGACACTTTAAAAGCAGCCTTTGCAGGATGTGAAGGAGTCTTCCATGTGGCTAGTCCTGTCCCTGCAACCAAAGTTCTTGATCCAGAGGCAAGTCTTTTACATGCTTAGATATATAAGAGATTTTCTTATAAAGATACTTCTAATATGCTTATGCATCTGTATAAATAATAGGACATTGATATGATTATTGAATACTGCAATGCTCACGGTTTGAAATTGTCAGGGCTGAAATTCATGTATAGTATTAGGAAATACTGAGTCATTTGTTCATATAGGAATACAATGGTGGGAAGGACATATAGAGTTTTGATGGCTAAGAATTGTATACACTTTTTTCCTTGGGAAACTTGACACCCAGTCTTTCTTTGATCGAACTTTAGCATGCTGTCCCTTAAATATATCATTTAATTTTGAGTTCTGCATACACTTATTTTTAGTTCTTCTGCACAATTATGTTCTCCTTGCATGCAGTTATATTGTCCCTGCACATATTTATATTCGCGCGTACAAAGTTATTTGTAATTGTGTACATATTGAAGAATGAGTGTGCATAGCTGCTACGGACCAGAAATTAAAAAATTTGGAACTTGGGGCAGGTGTTATAAAGTCCCAGTTCAGGGACTAAAAGTTAGATTCTGGTCTATGGAAGGACCAGCTGTTAAATACACCTTTTTTAAAAGCGTAACTCTTAGGTTCCCAAATTATTATATTATTTCCTTGCATCTTTTCTCTGAGAGAGAGGGAGAGAGAAAGATTGGGCCAAGAGCCCAGTGAACTTCATTAAGACAATGAAATTACAAAGTAAAAGGGATTAAGAGATCAAATTAGCTTACATGCAAACAAGCAACTTAAAATTGAAAGATATGGGCTATGTATTTGTAAGAGTATGTAATCTGAATTAGTATATTTTATTCTTTGAATCTTTTTATCTCCATATATCACCTTACAGTTAGAGGTGATCACTCCTGCTGTTAATGGTACTCTAAATGTACTTCAAGCATGTTCGGAGAAGAAAATCAAACGGATAATTGTGGTGTCATCAATTGCTGCTGTTCTATTGAATCCACGTTGGCCACATGATAAGCTACAAGATGAGGAGTGTTGGTCGTCTGAAGAATTTTGCAGGATGATTGAGGTGACTCTTGTGATCTTTGGAGCTTTGTTCTGTATCTTATTATGAAATGAAACAAAGTATTTTACCTTTTCTTAATAGAACCAGGCACACAATTGAATACTTTGATTTAACTTGCATGGAAAATCCGTAACTAGCAATTCTTATTGGATCACAAATTAGCATGATGATCGCCAATATGCTTCACAAATTGTGTTATGCTAAGAAGCTAGATCTAGGGTTAATAAATAATTGGAAGATAAAAAGGTAACCATTTACGTGGCCTACATCCATGAGCAGAGACGATTAGAAAAAGCTCATTATTAGTGATGGAGGAGTACAAAGAAGAAAAATCCCTGATGCAATGTTCTAAATCTTGCCAACACTTGAAAGCCCTAAAACAAGACATGGCCACACATATGCTACACCACTAGCCTGCACAATGTGCCTCAGCCGTTAGGCTGAGGGTCCGGTTGGAGAGACTCTTTTAGCAGTGCATCCTCTAAAAGAAGAAAGACCATAACAAGTTTCATGGTCCAAATTCGTTAATCACTTTTATTGAACCACCCAGCTAGTCTTTCTTAAAATCTATGTCTTGATCAATGTGGTCAATCAGCATCACGATTCTTGTAGTAGAGAAGAAAAAGTCTCCAATGTAATTTCTAGCTCATGTATAAGAACTATTGCAAGAAGATATGAACCTAGTGCTTGACAAACTCCCTTATGGTCTACCAAGTGGTCACATGATTTTTAGTAACTATGGCTGGATAAATGTCTTTCAGATGTTTAAGATGATAAAACTAAGCAACAGTACCTTCTCCATTCATCAATGTCAATGTTTTTTTTTTTTGGGGGGGTGGGGGGGTGGGGGTAAATGTTGGATTTTTATATGCCGTTATTCTACCAACAAACATGTTTACCAGTTGTGTAACTCTATTAATATAGTTTTCAAAATTCCCATTTAGGTTAACTTAGGTCATCCTCTAATTAATCTGTTGGTGTTCCTTTATGATTACGGCTGTAGCTTTTGTGTTGTAGGTTCTTTGGTTTGTGCAGAAATCAGGTTCAAGTGAAGAGCTTTTGTAGATACTGTTGCTCCAAGGGTCAAACTGAACATTTTTTTTAATTTGGCCTATATATGCCCTGTAAACTCCTTTTGTTTCTTCCAAAGATTATTATATGAAACAAGGTGGTAAATCCACCTCTTTTAAGAGGGGTGGTCATGCATAGATTTGAGTACATTGCCAAACTGCAGAACCATCACCAAATACAATTCACAATTTAATCCTTATTTGCCTTTGTAGAACTGGTATTCCTTTCGAAGACAATGGCCGAACGTGCAGCCTGGAAGTATGCAGAGAAAAATGGGCTTGATCTTGTAACTGTTTGCCCGTCGGTGGTTGTAGGACCATTGCTGCAACCTACAGCGAGCACCAGCAGCTTGTTTCTAATCTATGCTATAAAAGGTCCTCCTTTACACACAGTTCTTTCTTTCTTTAGTGACATATATAAACCATTTTAAATATAAGTGCAATCTGGCTAGATTGTAGCATTAAATTTTGAGGATAACTCTATTAATAATTAAGCTTCTTACTGAATCTATTTTGTGCTAGCTTTCTGGCCCCATAGCTAAATGTATGGTTCAAGCTTATCCTACTTCATTGCTACAGGTCATATTTCCACCATAGTGAATTCGAAGGACATGTCTACATTAAAAAAATGAGCATTCTCAAATTGTTTTCTTACAAGTTAGTTCTCAATTTGCTTAGCTCTTCTGATCCTTTTTTATCCCCTTCAAGCTTGAGCAGAAGACATATCTGGGTGCAATGACCCACAGTACCTATAGGAACTCTAGCTTTGTTTCAATATCCTCATGAATCTGATTGGCCCTTCCCAATCATTTTCTGAAAATAAAAAAAGGGGAAAAAACAACTCTTTGTAGGCACTAACAAGCAGAGGACAGTTGATACTTGAAATTTATTAGTTAGGTTCAAACATATTCTCTTCAGTTTTTTCCATGTGTTCCTAAATGTTTCTCATTTCATTAACAACATGGCATCCACGAATCACGAGGAAAAAGAGACTTTCTCCTTGAATGAGAAATTGTCAATGGCCAATCCACCATGAACGTAGGCGGTCTCACCACCACCAATTCTTACAATTGTGATTCCTCCAAGTAGCTTTCTTATGCTCTCAAATCTCAATATACTTCTTATGTCCGATGTCTCTTTGCCACTGATTTCCCTTTTATTGTTTGGTCGATAGTTGTTCAAGTCAATTGAGAACATGTAAATTAACTTTGTCTTCTTCTTCTCCGGTTCATTGAGAGGTCTTCTCTTCAAATTCTTGTTTCACATTGTCTTATTGGTATTATTGTAGAAGTCGACTTTGTTCATTGACCTTCTGTATACTAGGCAAGTTGCAAAAATCTTTGTTTCATGTAGTAAGCCTGTTTGGAGTAATAACTGAGCTATGGTTGTACTGATATCTTAAGAGAGTCTGACACCATGTAGGCTGAAGAATTTCCTTTCATTGTATGTAATTATTGCAAACCTCCTATGTTTCGACCCCTGCCTGAGAAAATGATGCTTGGGTTTGAGTTTTCCAGCTTCAGCGTTTTTTCTGTGTTTTATAACAGGGGGTCCAGAACCCATGGATAACTCCCTCTGGAACATTGTCGATGTTCGAGATGTTGCTGATGCATTGCTTCTAGCATATGAGAGGCCAGAAGCATCTGGAAGATACCTTTGTGCACCTTATCCAATTACCATTCGAGATTTGGTAGACTTGCTAAAGGGCATGTATCCTAACTATGGATACCAAAAGAAGTTCGTTCTATTGCCAACTTTTTTTTGCGGAGTAACATTGATATTTCGACTTCAATTTTAACTTTATTTCTTTTGAATTGCAGTATAATTGAGGTGCCACCAAATCCTCCACTGACCTCAGAGAAACTAAGAAGTTGGGTTGGAAATGCAGGCCTCTAGAAGAAACTCTCAATGTTGCTGTTGAATGCTATAGAGAGGCAGGTCTTTTGGATGAACTAGAGGCCGTACTTTTCACTTTCCTCCTCTCTTCAATGTTACAGTCAAGACTGGTACTCAGGTATCTGCGGAATAAGGCTAGCTCATCGATAAACTTGGCAACTTTTTAAGATGTAACCTATCAATAAAATATACTCCCTTTCTTTCTTATATGTGGAGACAAGTGAAACAAGCATTCATCATCGCACCTGGTCTCTTGGATGCAGATGCTCTTGTTCTTAGTTGTAAAAGAACAAGTCATTTACTTCTAGCTTGCTCTTGGACTGAAGTTGGAGATCCTATTATCTCCACATGTTACTAAGGGTGCAATTGAGAACTTGATTTGAGATTGGCTGATTGGTAACGGATGGCATTTCTTTGCCTTGTTTGGTGAAATCTGCCAATGAAATTCTTGGGCAAATATAACTAATTAAAAGTTAGTTGCTAGGTTTAGAGTGCAAATGGTCAATACTTCCCTGCTTCTGCTTTGTTATTTCCCTTCAACTGCCACCGCTAACTCCTGCAGCAATGATGGTGGGGAGTTCAAGATCTCTGAGATCAAATGAATCAAATGAGACTAAAAGAATCAAATAAATGTTGGTGGAATTGGAAAGAGCTAAGGTATGTAGAAGACTTGCCTCAGCTTATGTAAGTGCTTGTTTTGTGCTAGGTAGTCTTGTGTGGATTTACTTCCATATAGACATTTTATGTGCATATAAAACCATGCAGTTTCTTATTGAAGATGCAGCTGTACGCAGACCAATTTCTATGCAAGGGATTGTTTGCGTAACACCCCGGCCCATTTGGGCCCAGTATCATCCCAAAGCCCAAAACAAAAAAAAAGGAACGAAGAAGACTCCCGCTGGGAGTCTTCTTCCACCCAAATCACCGGAGGGAAGTCGAATCCGAGGGGATTCGA
>KE504646.1:2086468-2099141 GCA_000441515.1 Elaeis oleifera
CATTGGATTTTATATTTTATTACTTATTCTTATTTTCAGATTATATTACTATATCAGTGTGATATAGAAATTCTTACTGGGCTGTAAAGCTCACACCCTTTCATCTTTCTTTTCTTCTCAGAGATACAGGATGTTATGATTGACTATGGCTTGGATTTACGAGTGAGCGGATACATAGATAGAGTACCGTTGATACCTGATCAGAAGATTGAAGGAATGTTAAATTGTAATTATGCAAGATTTTATAAATTATTATTGAATTAATATTATGGTTGATAAGGTTGTAATGATTTAATTTGGCCTTGCATATTCTTTAGGGCTTGCTCTAAGGAGTGTGCGGCCATCACGTATCCGACCCGGGTGTTGGGTTCGGGGCGTGACAGTTTGTTTGCATGTAATTCAATTGCAGCAATTAGAATTGCAGTTACAGAAAGGGGTTTTATTGTTTGTCTGTAATTGAAATCTGCTAGTATAATTACAACTATTTGGTTATTGAATGTGAAAGAGATGATTAACCTGTAATTGAAGTGCTAATTTTACCTCCCAGAAAAATAGCAATTTGTTTGCATTTTCTATTTTAGTAGAATTTTTATCATGTTACTTTATAGTTATAATGAAAATAATATTGCTATTAAATTACCATTGAATTAGTGCAACAATAATTACTATAGTAATTATACAATGTAAAATAACTTGATATTATCATAATTAGATATTATACATACATACAAACATACATTTATTGTCTGGTGTGATCTTCCAAGAAAGATATCGACCAAAATCAAACTCAAATGTTGTTCCCAATTTCGGGCAGCAAGGGTTTAGCACTTTCACTGCAACTTGTTGAGAATATTTGGCCCAGAAAAGGTGTCAGTGGGACTGCAAAAATTTCATACCAGCTAAGATGGGTCCCTATCAGGTTCTGAAGGCGACTTCTTCGTATTTCCTATTAAAGAAAAGCTTCCAGCATCAAGGTCGCTAACCATTTGAAAAAAAATACAATTCTCCTCCACCACAACTCCCTTCATCCAAGATGGCAGTCTCTTTCTTCATAGAATTTGGAAACTTTTGGGGATTTAACAGCTTCCTAGAACTTTATCCACTAACAAATTTCCATGCTGACTTACTTTTGTGTGAAAACAGAAGTAGGCCGAATACTTTTCCTTGACAATGGCTATATATTGCGTCCATTGTATGGTCAATCTCACCTTAAACAAGACTTTGGAAGCCAGCAGCCATGCTTAGCCTATACAGCGATGCATTTAAAAAATTAAGACAGTGTCAACTGTCAAGCTAAGATGATTCTGATACCATCAGCTGAGACTTAAATGTGTTGAAGTTCTCAACTCAGGAGAACTTCATTGGTTCTTCAGTATGTTTGTAGCAAACAAAGATAAGGTTATATCTAACAAATGGACAAGTCAATTATATCTTAAAGCTGTAAACTATAGACAGATTTTGTATAACACATTAATTTATCATAAAGAGTTGTCCCTCATGTTTCCAAGATGTTTGGCAATAAGTAAATTAGTCAGCACTTGGATTATTGATTGACTGATAGTGAGATAAAGATTATCACACTGTGATAAGTAAAAAAAGGCTGCAGGGCTTTGAAATGTAGTTAGGTAACTCTAAAAGAACAATTGGTCATGATGGTTTTTACTTCCTGTGTATATACAAAGTTGCTTTAGATTTTTCTATGCCCTACCAGGTTTTTTTGCCTGCCTTTATTCTCATGTAACTCAATAAAGAATGTCATGAGGAGAGGACTTCACCCTGGATAAGAACACCAACTTACTAATTATGCAGCTTTAAAATTTCCCTTAGCACAACTCATATATAACGTTTAATAATTATATACATGATATAAAATAAAGGGAGGAGAAATACTATTAATTAATCAAGAAGCATAGGTTTGCGTGGCTATTTTGATTTTAACTACCAAAAAGTTTTTTTTTTTTTTTAAAAGAAAAGATAGGTAAGGACTAAGGTCCTTTGAAATTTGTTGAAATTATGAAGTTTGCTAATGAAAGAACGAGCCATAACTAGTACCCAGTTCCAATGACTTCCCCATGGGACTGGGAGCAAACTCCGAGACCATCCATTTAAACGTCACATCATCTAATTGACATGGCGAAATTTAACAGTCATGAAATAATTACTTTTTTTTTTTTCAAAGAGATTATAAAATGACTTTGGTTCTCCCTGAGCCGAAACCAAGTGGACTCACTTCGGCTACGTTTTGGGCCAACAAAATACTAGAAGCGACTCCTCTAACTCGAACTCGAGTCAGAATTGCTTAAGATAGAGCCAGCCACTTATTAAGCCGAAACGAAAGGCCCAATGATTGGTTCATCTATTGTTAACAATAAAATAATCGACCAAAGATCGAAAAAGACAAGCATATAGATCACCTCATAACCGAACCCAATTATCCAAGTAAAAATAATTCCATATACAAACATTAGGCCTACGGGGATTTGTAGGAAAAAGGGTATTTCCACTCCCCATTTGCTTTGTTTTTAGAATCCTCTCAACAATTCCCCGTTCTTCCCTTTCTGAGATCATTCTTGTTATCGCTCCTCTCTCTCTCTCTCTCTCTCTCTGATATTTGGAGAGCTGAGAGAGTCCTCGAATTCTCTCACCAATCTTCTGATTGGAACCAATCCATGTGGTTTACGAGTGATCGGCACGAAATTTACGTGCCCTTTGACCGAATCTTCGATCCAATTCATCAAAGCTAGGGTTTTCTATGCCCAAGCTAGGGTTTCGTGGTCGATCACGGGATCACTTTATCCTTCTTAATTATCCCTGTTTTGGAGCCAGATTTGCCTTCCGGGTTCTCCGTGAGGCCTCTTCTGGTTTGGATTCCATGGCTTTTTACCACCCGGGCCCGGGCTCGGCGTCGAGCTCGAGCTCCGGGCACCACTTCTTGAATTCCCCTTCGGGGACACGACCTACACGAAGGTCTTCGTTGGAGGGCTGGCGTGGGAGACCAAGAGCGAGACGATGCGCCGCTACTTCGAGCAGTTCGGCGAGATCCTCGAGGCCGTCGTGATAACTGACAAGAACACCGGGAGGTCGAAGGGCTACGGTTTTGTGAGTGTTCTTGCCTTGGTCTTCATGGTTTCTTGATAATTCGAGAGAAAGATTGCTCTTTTTAATTGAGTAATGTGGGGAAGATTCGATTTTTCTTTTTTCAATTACCTCCCTTTATAATATATTTTGTGGGGGTTGCTGCTGATTTTCTTAAATGGCGTGTGGATCGGCGTGGAGGATCTAGGTGACTTTTCGGGACCCAGAATCTGCAAGAAGATCATGCGCAAACCCGAGCCCTGTTATAGATGGCAGACAGGCAAATTGTAACTTGGCTGCACTGGGCGGCCTCGGCCTGTTCCAGCTTTTGGTAATTTTCTGCTTATAGGGATGATTGTCCTTTTTGATAAGAATTTTGTCTCAAGCTGCTGAATTGTTTTTCTTGTTCATTTATTCAGCATTGTTGTAATAATATCTGATTTGACTCCATTTTTATAGTTGAACTAAGTCACTGATGGTATTACGAGTTTAACTTTTGTGCTCTGGTGGCCTTTGGTGTTGTGTTTTGGTTCTGTTCCTTTATGTGAGCTGTTTGTTTTATGCCATTAACTATGGACGATTCCCCAATCTAGGGCTTATAATTTCATACATTGTGTTTGCACAACGAAATGATTCATCACATTGGCAGTGTGTAATTGGATGATGGCAGGCACCATGTTGGTTAATGTCTGCACTTTGCTGGACGAGGAAACTGTAGCATCTCCTTTTCATCTGCATCTCTTTGATTCTATTTATGAATCACCTCTTTAATTGATCTTAAGTCCTGTCTTTCTTGGCTGCATCAACATTTTCTTGTTGATTCAATTCTGATACATGATTTCCTGAAGAACTTTGGTGGACGTATAGTGATGTGTATTATGTTTGTTCTTGTCAAGTTTAGTATACAAGATCTAAGGCCTTTCCTTTATGTTGATAATACTGTCTCTGGACTGAATCAAACATGCTTATTAGGGAGACTGATAACTGTAGAAGCAGAATAGGCATTCCAAAAGTGTTGTGATTTTTGTATCTAAAGAAGGAAAGAAGAATAGAAGTAATGCTTCTGTAGACCAAATATGAATAATCAACATAATTCTGCACTTTAAATACATCACTGCCCACCACCACTAGAAGATGTCATCAGAACCCTATTCATAGCTTTCTAGCTTTTAAAGAAGTTGGAGTAAGTTTGACATAATGCTCAGAATTTTGAAAACATAAGCCACAATGGATGTGTGCCCTAATAAACACTAATCAAGTGGTAAATTTCTTGTTGACCCTCTGACCATTTGCTTTAGATTACCACTTAGTGTAACTGTTCAATATTAATCAGGAGAGGAATTTAAAAAAAAAGCATTTATGATCCTTAAATGGAAATATGGGTATTGTTATATGCCTATTAAGCTAATATTTTATGAATTGACCTGCCGCCACAACTTTTGTATATCATTTAATAGTATTGTAGAGTAGATGGTCCTCAATTTTTCACCATCTCATGTAGATATCAGAATAAATTCATGTTCTAGTTCAGTTTATTAGCGCATTGCACCCTCTCGACTATGTGGTTCTCTTGCATTGCTTTATACGCATGGTGCCTCATTCTTGTCCTCTTGTTTGTCGCTTTATTCGCAATGTTACCTAGATAGTTGGAATCAAGAAGGAAAGAATAATAGAACATCAAGGAGTTTTGAAATGTTATACATTTCAAACTTCACAAATCTTGACTTGTGGACATTTTCATTCAACATCAGTGTATACTTTCATATGTATGTGTATATCAATTGCATAGAGAGAGATTACATACCAAAAAAAAACTTTGATAAGAGATTTAATGGTTTGAGTCAATAATAGGCTGTCCATATTGGAAATTCACATCATTGGTCATAATGTACCCCATTAAAAATGCCTATACAACAAAACAATATATTTTGTAGGCTCCTAGTTGGGCATCACGTGGATCAAAACTTAGTTGCCAGTAATTGGAGTAGGTAGGGGTGCTGGTTCGAGATTCTAGGAAGATTTTGAAGTGGGTGTGTTATCCTAGGTAGAAGATTTTGGCTGATAAGGCTTCAAAAATGGATAACAACCATGCTATTGTGCCAAAATACATGGTAGGGCATTCCAATCAAAAATTCACACTATTGATAATGATGTACTCATCTTAAAAATGGCTTTATCAGTATTGATAGGTTTTGATGTGTAGGTCATAGTAAATAATTTATGGTGCCATCAGAGGTATCTACTTCTACTCTCATTTGATGAATAGGTTGATAACCTCCAAAACTTATGATTTTTGGTTCTTAGGAATTTTGTGACATGAATCATAATAAGCAGTGGATCTCCAATTGGGATGAGTTAACATTGATTTTTAAGTTGTCTCAATGTTTCACCAAAGATTTAATATCTAATCTATGGTAACATGTATGTATATGTAGATTATGTATACATATGCATATGTGCGTATTTATGGAGTTTGCTTCTTGAAGGCACTATACTCTGAAAACACTTGTTTTATTTTATTATTAAATGATTAAATGGAGAATGAACTTGTTGAACTTTAATAAAAATCTGCCATATACAATTGGTCAATCGTATTCTGCAATCGCGCCAACATTCTTCCTTGATGTTTCCGATAATAGGACACCACATAATTCTGTGCCAGGGATTGATAATTTGATTGAAGTTTGCAGGATGTTTTAAATTGCATGGAGTGTCACATTGTGTTTGTCAGAAAGTTTCGCATGGGTAGTTAACATAGCTTTTGGAGCTTTGTCCTTCATTAATGTTGATTGAGCTTTTGATATTTTTGATTTAGATTTTGGTTTTGGCTTTTGTGTCTGTGCTAGAGTTTCACTTTTTTAGGAGGGCAAGAAAAGATAATCTTCTGCTTTTCCATTGGTCATATTACTAGAAAGGTTATTTGACTTCTCCAGCTTGGTTATAATGACTGTAATTCTATTATGGTTGCTAGTTTTTTGGTCTTTCAGGAGCAGAAGATGTCTTCAAAGACCAATTGCCATGACATCCAACTTCTTTAGCCTAAAGTTTCTCCTTCATTCTCCTATATTAGCTAATTAGGAAACTTGTAAACTTGTCAAAGATTCATAATTTCATATATTACCTGCTTAGCTATTTGTCAAACTCATATTTAAGATTCACCTAGAGTTTGGAAGGGAGGGGATTGTGATTCTATCTCATGATAGTGTGCTTTTACATGTAAAACCATACCACTCGGACTCCATTATGACCCATTGGTGTACGTTAAAAGACCACTCTCCCCCTGCTTTTTGGTAGTTTCTTTTTCTTCTTCTTCTTTTTTGCATAGTTGGATCGCATCCAACACTTCCGGTTTCATTCATGATTACCGAATACCAATTGTAGTGATTTTGCTTGCATTATTATATTTTGTTGATTTTACCAGTAAAGAAGGCATAATGAGTGGGCTTGTTTCAATGGATTGCTGCTATACTTTGCCAAGAAATTCTAAGGAAAGAGTGTAAAGCTGGTTTTGGTGTGCAATAAATTGGGGTTCAGTTGTTAGATTGGTCCAAAATGCCAACTTTGCCCTTGATCGTTTGGTCGTTTGGAGAAAACTATGAGTTGCAGCTTTGCTTGGAGGTTTGGGGGTGTGAAGTGTTTTGATTTAGTAACATTAGAAACTATGCATTGCCTTGCAAACTTGTTATCGATGCGGCTTCAAAATTTTCAACTGGAATCATGGGTGGGGGGTCAAGGGATTCAAGGCACACTTAACAATCTCCACCTTGACTTAAATTGCATCAAGCCACACCACAGAATAGTAGAATGTGTCTCCCTCTTCTCCACATAAGCCTTAAGGGCAAATCGCAAGTGTTGCATACACCAATCAAATCCAAGCAGTGCTTGAACTTAGCCATTGGAAGAGGCTTCAATACAAGAAACAGCTTTGTACATATGAGGAAGGCTCACTAGCATCAAAACTCTCTTCTGCCACTGACAAAGCATAAGCAAGTAAATTTGCATAGCCATATCTCTGAGGTGGTTTAATCTCTCTCCATTATCCACTTCTAGCAATAGTGTACTCATCATCCTATGGTGTTTTTTTTTTTAATCTTAGTAATACCAGGCACCTATTCGGAACCAGGCTGAGAACAAGAATATGTTGCAGAGAAACTGAATTGTCACTCTAACTCCACTTGCTTGATGTTATTTTCATCTTACCTAAATCACACAAAATAGAAGACTCCTTTCTTGGGTGAAGCATAGCAGACTCATCAAAGAAACATCCCTACTAATAATGAATTTAAGTGGCTTGAGATCTTGACATCACAATTTATATCCCTTCACTCTGAATGCATAGCTGAGAAATGTGCACTTTTTAGCTCTAGGCTTTAATTTCCATCATCAACATGAACATATGCAAGGCATCCAAATACTCTCAAAATAGAGTAGTCAACAGGGCTATCAGACCATACCTCATTTGGAGTCTTTCACTCAATAACTATGGATGGAAAATGATTCACCAAGTAATATGCTGTAGGGACTGCCTCTACCCAGAATCCTTTGACAAGCCAGAATTTGAGAGCATACAAGCTCTCTCCAAGAGGGTTCTGTTCATGCACTCAGCCACTCCATTCTATTAGCGTGTATATCTGCTATGTTTGATGATATCCTCATTTTGTAGAACTCATCAAACTCAGAAGGGTAAACTCCAATCCATTATTTGTTCTGAGCCTCTTGATCTCCTTTCCAATCTGCTTCTTAATCATAGCTTTCCAATGCTTAAAGTGCTTAAACATTTCATCTTGTGTTTTAACATAAACACCCAAATCTTTCTAAAATGATCATCAATAAAGGTAAGCATATACCAGACACCACCCTTAGAAAGAACACATGAAGGTATCTAAGGATCCAAATGAATATAATGCAAGATATCCTTGGTCTTGTGAACTGTAGTATTGAAACTAACTGTTTTATGCTTGCCAAATACGCAATGCTCTCAAAACTCCATCTTCTTGTACTTTGGCCACAAAGAAGACCTCTTTTACTCAACACAGTCAACCTTCTTTTACTCATATATTTCAACCTCATATGCCATATTCACATGATATCAAAATCTATCTGAAGATGAAGAAACAACTGCTGCACCTATAATAATTGTACCTTGAAGTTCATACAAGTTTCCACACCTCTTACCTTTCATTACAATGAGGGAAACCTTACCAACTTTTATAACTCCACATTCAGCTGTGTACTTGCATCCATTATCATCAAGGGTGCCTAAAGATATTAGATTCTTCTTCAAATCTAGAACATGCCGAATATCAATCAAGGTTCCCACCACACTATCATGCATTTTAATTCAGATTGCCCCTTTTCCAACTATTTAACAAGGGCATTGTTGCCCATCAACACAACTCCATCATTAACTGATTCATATCTGGAGAACCAATCCCTATTGGGACACGTGGCAGGAAAAATCAGAATCCAGAATCCATTTATTCTTGTATCTAATTCCATTGGTCATTGAGAGGACATCTTCAGCACCTTCAGCATCAACATCTGCTACACCAAATTCTGTGGATTTTTCCTTCCTTTTTTGATCCTTCTTTTGCTTGTTTTCAACTTATAACAATCAGTCTTAATATGGCTTTGCTTCTCAGTGTAATGACAAGTCAAACTCCTATTTTTAGACTTGAATCTAGGCTTACATCCACTATTGTTCGATCCCTTTCATTAGACCTCTCTCTAGCAACCAATCCTTTTGCTTGACCTTCACTCACATTTGCAGTTGTGTACTTTTCAATTAATTCTTTACAAAGTATGGATGCTTTAGACTCTCTACCATAGAGGAAGGTATCTCTAAAGTACTTATATGAAGTAGGTAAAGAACATAATAATAGGAGAGCTTGATCTTCATCATCACTTTGGACATCAATATTCTTCGAATTCATAATAATGGAGTTAAAGTCAGCAAGATGAGATTTAATGGATGTACATTTTGCCATATGCAGTATAACAAGTGCGGTTTCAAATTCAAGTTGTTGGTAAGAGATTTTGTCATATACAAGGACTCCCACTTGAGCCACAACCCATTAGTCGTTTTCTTATTAGAGTCTTGCCACAAAACCTCATCAAACGAGCACAATTGAATCACAATATGGGCTCTTTCATCCATACCCTCCTGCTCATCCATCAAAGAATCGAGCATCTTCTCGTTCTCCAGCAGTGCCTTCTGCAACCCCTATTGCATCAAGACAGCAGCATCTTAATCTGCCATAAACTAAAGTTTTGGAGGGTTCCAACTTCTCAATCTCAAATTTTATCAACATCTCAGGATCCAATCGAACAACCTGTAGCTTTGATGCCAGTTTGTTGTAACAGATATTGATGAAACTGAAAGATAGAGAGAAGAAAAAAAACATTGCATGCACAGATTTCCATAGACCAGCCACAGGCCTACACCCACAGGCAAGGATGGAGAAGAGATTTCACTATCATCAGTACAAGAATAAAGCCACCTCTTCATAAAACCTAAATCTCTGTACACATGAGTCTTAAACTTCCCAAACGAGACAAGAAATAGATACACATCAAAAACTGGCTTGGGTCCCAAGACTTGTGTGCATGGGATCCACGACCAGCCGGCATGTGCATTCCAACCTTGACCCATCAAGCTGGGATGCGTGACCAACAAGGGTTATGGCCAGTGCCATGCCTTGCATGCTTGTTACCAACACTGCTTCAAATTTCTCGAACAGAATCATGAAGCAGGGTGGGTCAAGGAATTCAAGGCATACATAACAAGGTTGAAAGTTGTTTAGGTTGGACAAATGGCTAAGATATGGTCTTGCTGGATTTTGCACTTTGAAGGAATGGGTGAGGGATAGAGGATGCCTTTGAGCTGAGAGGTTATGTTGGAATGAAATGGGAAAACTTGAAATCCCTCCAAATCCTCTGGACTTATTCTAAGAGGAAATCAGCAGCTTCAGAATGCTTAAAAGTTGATGATATAATGCTTAAAAGTTACTAATGTCAATGAAGCTTTTTATCACCAATTTAGTATCAGAACTCAAACTAAGTTGCTACCATCTGAAAAGAGAACATGCAGCAAAATTGAGAAGAAAATAGAAAAGGAATGGAAAAGGAATATTGAATTGGTGTGGAGCATTATCAAATTTAACTCTCATTAAAGTATTCCATATTTGTCACTTAGCCCCCTGGTAGAAGATGCGACATTATCATCCATATTTGATTAAACTAGTACACCAACACGTGTGTTCCTTCATGGGTTAAATCGTAGAAATTGGCGTAGTCATTTAGGACAGCCTAGGAAAAGGAAGAGTTAATGATAATAGAGTTTGAGGGCGCAGGTAATGGATGACCATTATCTGACCTAGGGTTTAGGATTCTAGGACTAAATCAGGTTTTTGTGGTTTGTGTGATTGAATAGTCAAAAAGCAAGCACTAGCTGGAATTTATCTGTGAGAATTCTGATATTTATATAATACAAAAAACCACATGGGGAATAAAATGGCTACAAGAAAGCTAGATTAGTACTTAGGAAAAGGAAAAAGACATTGGAAGGAGAAAAGGAGCTGATAATACCTAGTATCCTCACACCACTAGCAAAAATCTAGGCCTCACACCTTCATTGTGGAATCACCTACAAAGAAAATATCAATGATTCCATTAGTTTCTTTCTCCAATATATTTGTGTAAAGAGATGAATATCCTCTTTTTTGGATCTCCTATTCCTAATCTTTTTTCCCAAGTTAAACTTCTGTTAAAAGAAGAAAAACATTCCGACAAGTGGAAAATACGCATTCCCCTTAAAGCCCATATGGGAAGGTAGGGAACTATTTTTTTCATCGGTGAAAGATAGGCAAGGAGGCACACCTGCATGATAATTGCCCATGCCCAAATACTTGAAGATTCATCACCAGGGACTTGAACCTAGAATATCTATGCAAAGGGGTGTGATCATGGGAGCAAATCCTAGTTTGCAATATCACACTACCTTAAAATGCAAGCACTGTTATTTGAAGAGATTTGCCACCTAATATATACCTATAATAGGACTTGTAGACATAAATCGTACTCAAAATAGAGACTAGAAACTTACCAAAGGGATCACCTAAGATAAATCCAGAAATTACAGTGAAATTGAAAACAAAATGACTAAACCACTTTTCATCTTCCTCAAACTTAAAAGATAATGATGCTCATGCATCAAGAAATATTTTATATTCTATGTATATGTTACTTGCATTAATAAACTGTATTCAAGATTTACATGAAAGAAACATAATTATATAAACTGGTTTTATTTAGAATCATAAGTCTATGTATTTTTAGATCATTGATCAATTTAACTAAATTGTACAGTTATTCACGTGTAAAGGGAACTTAACAGCTCAACATGAATTTATGCTACGGAAGTGCTATATCAAGTTATCAACAGTGTCATTAGATCGGTTATTAATGACATTTCCTACATCAAAATGAAATTACTTGCTAAATGATGAGCAATTATTGAAGCAACAGTCAATGACTTGCTCTTTATGCTTAGTGATAGGTTCATCAGATTTGAATCTGAATTTTGGCACATTATTTAACATCAAATGGATGATTGTGAACCTGAGATGTGCTTAACCACATGCAGAGTTATGAAGAAGAGGAGTGTTGGATTAATAATTGCTTGAAATAACGGCCATTAAAATGTAATAATGACATCATACTGCTAAGAGTCCCCTCACTATGTTGTTGTTCATAAAGGGCATTTAAACAACAAAGTTATTTAGACATGTTGCTGTCTCTTTTATTTGTATTTTCATCATCCTGTTAAAAAGAAATGATTAAAAAAGCTATTTGTACACGTATATGAAGAGCACCACTTATACATGGCCTAAATCAACTTTACCCTCTTAAATCATTGGCTTTGCATGAATCAAATGGGGGGCCGACATTAAGAAAGGACTGTTTGTGGTCCATGCTGCATGGACATAGCCGTTGCCTATGTGTTTTGTATGCCTGGCAGCTTGCAAAATGCTATTTTCATTCTCACTTATAATATGAATTTTATTCCATGAATTGTGGCTTAATTATACGACACTTTAATTATGCTATTATTGTGCATTATTTCCTAGTATAATGGCCACTATAATATCCATTATTTCATTCCATGAATATTAAGTAAATGACTTGAATCACCAAATAGATACTATTTATATTGGTAAGACAACTTCAATGGGATTGGGGTTTTAGAGGATATTGGCAGGCAAATAGGCAAATAGGAGATTCAACAATACACAATGGAGAGAATCTTTGTTTCCTTTTTCTTTTCCTCTTTTTTTGAGAGAGAGATGATTTGAAAAATTCACTCAGAGATAAAGCAGGAAAATGTGATACTGGCCGCTGTTTTGAAGCAGGCAGGAAGTTAACATGGCATGCTGTTGGAATTGGTGGCTCGCACATAATAGGTTGACTCCTTTTTGTACAAACAAAACATGCTATGTTAATACAGCTGATATATCTTGTTCTGTAGTACTGTTAGAAAAGCTGATGGGAGATAGGGAAAAAAGTTGATGGACAAAACCCTTTTGGGAATATGAAACTT
>KE504646.1:2099161-2112991 GCA_000441515.1 Elaeis oleifera
AAACTCTTTTTTTTTTTCTAGTAAAATATCATTGTAATTTTTTTATTGGAGACCCTACATATCATTCTTATATGAAGATTTTTGGTTAGATCTTGTTGGTGATCATCCTTGTTTTCAGATCACCTTTCTTGAATGGCCATCCCTTTCTCCTTCAGCTGTCATAACTCTTATCCCTTAAAACAATCAAGACTTGGTCATATTCTACCTAAAAAGATAAAAGACTTGGTCATATGTTAATGTGTTGAATATGCTAAAACCCTACCAAAGAACATTATGATAAGGTCCTTGGAGATTCTTCTTGTGCCTCCTTATGTAAACTTGTTAAGCCTTCAGATTTCCATCATCTGTGCTAGATTTTGCACAGTGCAATATATTTCATGGAAAAAGGTGTGATACAATCCATGCTCTAGTTCATTGGAGGATAAGAGAGATTAGCTTCTAAATCGTAGTCCAGTTAGTGGGATTAAATTGCTATAAGCATACTATGGTCTGTTTAGGAGCTCAGCGATCTCTTGCTTTAGAGATCTAGAAGGGAATTATGTCTTTGAGAAATCAATGCATTTTTTCCCTTGGTTTTAAGAGTTAAGCAGTAAGAGAATTTCTTTGGCATTACTTCTATTTTTACCCACGTTTCTTCCTTAGTCTTGTTAAAATATTGTCTGCATGGACATGATTTTTATGCTTTTTATGCTTGATATAAAGATCAAATTGATATGAAGAACACAGCCTCCAGAGTAGCTACTCTAAGTCATGCTTCGTTGCATTTTATGCCAAAACTGATTAATTTTTTTTGATTGTAGCATGCAGACCTGATTATGGGATGCTGGTGTTTCCCCCCTCTCCATGGTAATGCCTAGTCCAAGTAGGATAGCCTTGTGGTTACGAAATACCGGTACCACTTGACATGAAGCTTTTGGGTTGAGTCTGTGACACTTTGTATTAAAGCCAGGCTGATCATGTATCACAACCTTTATTAGTCACGTAGGTGCCTCAGTGGGATAGTAGGGTCGAGGTGGATCTAGTAGTCGAGTAGGACCCAAGCCATGGGTGCCCACCCCTCTTGAGTAGGAGCCAGCCATGACGAGGGCATCACGAGGTTAGCCAGGGAAGATTGTCGGTCTCACATTGACTAATAAAAGAGGTGCCACATAGTTTTATTAGCTTGGGTTGGTCGTAATTCCAATGGCTTAAGCTTTTGGGCTGTGAGTCTATGACAATCTCCTTGCAGGGAGAGGGAGGCCTTTTCTTCAAAAGAAAAAAATATATTACAACATGAAGAAACTGAAGAAAACAAAATAGATGTTTATGTTTGTGCCCTTTTTCTTTAATAATTAGCGGTATGACATGTTGATTTAGATTCCCATGATGCAAACGTTGTTCTTTGTGGCCCTAATTCTTTTGTAGCACGCCCAAGGTCAGCTGGCCCCTACTTTGGAGGCGTTCCAGTTCCAAGAGGGACTTACGTCGGAGGTTCTGCTCATCACCAACCAATTCCTCTTGGCTACCAACAAGGGTTTTCATATCCACCGTATGGGTAAGTTGATTTCTGGATTGGTGTTCAAAACTTGGTTCAAATGCTTATCTTCCAATATCAAAGTTTTTAGAACCAGTCTAGATAATAGATGACTTGGTTTTGAAGAACTAGTTACTCTGAAGAATTGATTTAAACCATTAGAAATATGCAATTTGAGGAAGAAGAAAAAAAACTTTGGTAGCATACTACCAACTTTGATTTTAATGTGGTTTGGAATTATTAGCATGATATGCAGGATTGAAATCCAAAACTTGAGCAAGAGATTTGTGAATAAAATAGAAAATTCCTATTTTTTCTTAATGATACTTTAGGAAAAAAGACAGAAAACAAAGAAAAATGAGAAGCAGTCAGTAGGGCTTGGCTGTAGAGTTTGTATGAGTTTGTTATTTTCTTTTTTTCATGAATTAAGATTTTTTTGGTATCATGGAGAGAGTCTATACTTCTGCACTTTGTGTTGATTCATGGTAAATGTAGTCAATCATATGCACTGTATTCCATGAAAGTGCCATAGGTAAACATTCAAGTGTTTATTGGCTTCCTTTTGCAGTTACACCACATATGGATCCGAATACGTCTATCCACAGGTTGAGACGCAAAATCATTTTTATCCTTATTCTAATGAACATTTCTTTGGAACAAAATTTACAACCAGCTGCTTCTACTGTTACAATGCATTTTTCACTTGCAGAGTGTCTACGGTCCTTATATGGGGCAACAATACTTTCAACTTTATGGCATTCCCGGAACTGTTAACACAGCTATCTACCCATTTGGCCAATTAGGCCAGCCTATCCCTGGTGGGCATGGTTATGCAACAGTTCAAGGCTACACAATACCAGGCCATAATTTCGTGCAGTTCAGTGGGCCAAATGTCAATGGAGTGACTACTGCACCTCGACCTACAATTCAAGCACCATATCCAGCAGGCAAATTTTCTCTTGGAAAATCCTTTTTCCCTCTGTTTTGTGGATTAAGTTTCATTAGCGTAAAAGGACATCAGTATAGCAGATAGACTTTCTACATATGTAGCTGTTGCTTTGTCTTTTGTAGTTTCTCTACATGTAGTGTGTGGAAGGCATGGCAAATAGTGCAGGTTTGTAATGTGTTGGCAAGTCAGATGGTAAAACGATATCTTTGTTAGGATGGATGTGAGGTTGATATACATGGGCAGCTGGGGACAGTGGGCAAGGCTTGTAGATTAAACTGGTTATTTAAGGATCCTAGGTGTTTGTAGTTATCACTCAGGTGTTACTTGAGTGGCTAAGTGTTAGGTTATCAGCACCTGTCTAAGATCCATGTCTCTTGACAGGTTGATATAGGTAGGCAGCTGGGGACAGCACGGGCAAGCTTGTAGATTAAAATGGTTAGCTATGGGATCCTAGATTTTTTTTTAGCTGTTACTAAACCTTACTTGACTGGCTTAGGGTTAGGTTATTAATAGGTGCCTAAGATCCATGTCTACTGACATATAAAACCAGAAACAAAGATATTGGCCAATATATGCTAGTCATTTACATTTACAATAATTCCTTTCTCAAGCCATTGGCTGTTGCTCCCATATATCATATCAAACATCAAAAGATTAAAAAAAAAAAAAATACATATGCATGGATTACTGCATTCTTCCTAGCTTTCAAAATCTTGTCTGTGATAAATTCCAGGCCTGCTTTTCTTTTGCAAAGATATCCTCAATGAACAAAATTTTCATGTTACAGGCGTAGCAGCACCAATCCCACCTCCACCTCACTACTTAGTTACTGCTCATTCTCCACAGTTTACACAGGGCAGTAGCTCAGACCAAACAGCTGGTTGAAATGTGCATCAGGGTGATAACATCTTGAGGTATAACACCAATCCTAATCCATGCTAGCTTGATGGTTATTCGAGCTGACTGTCATGTGCATTTACTTACTATTTATAGGAGGTATCCTTAGATTGCAGCAGGACTAAGAACAGCAGAACTGCTATGTCAGTCGCATGCATTCTTGCCTTGCAAGCTATCATCTTTGCATTCTAGAGGTCAGTTGGACTCCATATCCATTTATGCATGTAAATGATCTTCTTGTTTCGATGGACTTAGCCTTATATAGGGACTAATGATAAAGGTGAGATCCATATAACCAATCTCAAAATTATTTTTTTTAATGTTGATACAAACTTCCATTTGTGGCATATAATCTTGTTAAATTATGACCATCGTTAGATGGAAGCATTTTACCAATTCACCTTTGCCACCTTTGTGCTTTTCTGTTATACAATTTAAAATTGTCAATAGTCCAAATAATCCTCGCAGAAACTTCTACTTGTGGTGAAAACAGTTGATGTGATAAGAACCGTTTATTACTCATAACTGGCATAATTTTGTGGGCGTGTTAATTTTTTTAATTTAGCATGTCAATGATAATGTGAAAATCTGATCTGTTACTTAATAGCTGCTGGCAGAGATTAAGGTGTACTGCACTTTCTTTAAAACTTAATGCTTAGGGAAAAGAGATACTATTGAACCAGCATTGTCTTGGAGTGTCATTTCTTAGGTTGCAGTTAGGAGCAGGTTTTTTACATATCAAAGATTATCTCAGTTGATTTTATTGTTTCTTTTTATATTTTCTGCATCAATATCATGGCAAATTCCCTTAAGTAGGAGTGGCAATAGTGGCTGATAAGCTGCAAGCCCAATGCTTCTGAGAACATAAGCAAGTTTGGATCCTAAAACTAACCCAGTAGCTTTATCCAGAAACTGAGTTAAATATTCCCTCTACAGAATGACTAAAAGTACCCCTAGAAAGTAGTTTTACAATGGGTAGTTATGGTCATTTTTGCTAGCTGATCTTTAGGGGTCACCAATATCTTGGTGACTTTTGACTCTCGTGATCAATGCTACGAAGTGCTCTCCTGTGTGACAGTATATAACATGAAGGGTGCTAGGTGCAGGGAAGCTGAAAGATTCCCAAATTTAACTGAGCACATCCCTTTCTCCTTCCTTCTTCCTCTGTCCCTAAAGCCTTAGATGAGCTTCCTTCTCAGATCATATCCAGTTTCCTTCTCGACCATCTATTGTGTTAATCAAGAGTCGTCCATCTCCACCCTGGTTCTCTCTCCATTCCCATGTCTCTTGATTATCACTCTAGACGCTTCACCCTGATGAGCAAATTCCAAACCCACACTTACTTCAACAGCCGTTCACTAGGCAAATGATGACTCTAACCCATTACGCACTTCTTATTGTTAACAAATCCATCAACAGTTACTCCTATGTACATTGAGCACTGCTGCAGATCTATGCTCCCTTCCCTTGGGTTCTTGTTCTTTTTTGATAAATAGAGTTGTTTCCTCTTCTTCTAATTTATTGATATTTTGATGAGGAACCCTGTGCTTAGATTTTATATTTTCCCCATTTTTTACTACTGCTGAGTCAATGCATCTAAGATTGGCTTCGTGGGTATTAAGTGTCTTTGTTTATAAGCTTCAGAGCTTTATATCTGAAATGCAGAATTTCCCGCTATTGGTATTCATGTGCTTTTGAGAACATACTTTCAATTAAACAATGAAACCTTGGATAGGTATGTTGCTTGTTGGGCTGAAAGATAATATCTTTTAGAAGGTTACAGGATCCACAGTGTTACTGAAATAAATAAAGCAGAGTATGCCAAAGGAAAGATAATTTGGCTACAATGTCATCTCAATCTATAAAAACCGGAATAAACAAGAAGATTAGGGAGATCCAAGACCTCAAGGACTTCCAAGCATCCCATATGTTTCAAGAAGGAAATTTATCAACAGACTGGCTGGAGGGTCGGGCATTTTCTATAATTTTACCTCTATTCACCTTACCAGCTTCACTTTTGAGTTCTTGCTGATGATTATGGTTCTACATTTGTAAGAATTTTTGTTACTCAAATGTTGCTGGGAAAAAAGGTCTTATTTCTAGCCAGGTCATGCTGGCTGCTATCCTTAGGCTTTATACACAAACTTGTTGTAATTGGTGCATCTTGATATCTAAATACACTATAAATATATATGCTTATCAATATTTTTCTGTACAGACAAAATGTGATCCACCTTGTACACTGAAACTTGGATCAGACTGCAGACATGTTGTAATCAAGAAACGATGAAACTAGAACTGAACCTTTTCTTCAAAATTCATTCATGGTATGCACCAAAATTTGTTATGTGAAATGGAATCGAGAGTACTGCTGTTCATGAACAAGTTTAACCCACTTGAGCTAAAGGTCATAACAGCTAATAACAAAGTATTAGATTGTCAGTACAGCTAGATTTTTGCTGCTGTGTGATTGTCCAATATTGTACGTGTGAAGTCAGGAGGATCTGGAAGGGGATTTGCAATAGGAGCAAGAAGTGAGGAAGATGAATTGGAAAGACATGGGAGGGAAACAAAGATAGGGAAAGGGAATGGCTAGTTGGAGAGAGGACAGAGGAATAAAAGAGGAAAGGAGTTGCCTTTCATCTGATGTGATTTTTAAAAAGTTACCTTTTATATAGTAAATCTCACGAGATTTTAAAAAGGCTCATTGTTATTTCTTAATTTCTTAAAGTTCCAAAAATGCCCATGTACGTACTTTTAGAGGCAAAATCCATCATTATACACACAAAACAACTAGGCCAGTTCCCTAGGAACTAAAATTCATCATACTGTTTTTTTTTTTCTTTTCTTTTCTTTTGTAGTAATCTTAGGCTCTGACCATGAATTGCTATTAGATGCACTCCTTTTATGTCTGTTTCTCTCACACTTAAGTCATAAAAGTTGTGCACATAATTAAAATGAAGTTTTTTTCTTTTAATAGTTTCTCAAAGTATCTTATGACCAGATAATCACTATATTTATGTATCAATTGTATCTTCACGCATAGCCTTCTGCTGCATTTTACACTCACTGTCAAACTTTTCCTCTTATATGCATCTACCAAACTCCTGCACAAACCATACTGTAAATTGAATAATTAAACGGGCTTCCTCCTACACCTAACTTTTCAAGAGAATAGTAGATGCATTATATGCTCATGGCTTTGGTGTATGCTGTTTGTGACCATGTCATTCACAGGAATAATGACCGGTTATCAACATGTTGCAGGTTTCCCTAGTCATGGTCACCAGAGAGACACCAGTCATCTAGTTGCTCCGATGGATGGAGTTAACTCGTGAGAGCTTGGATTGCTCATCTCGCTGCTGTCAAGTGTCTGTAAAATTTCATGCCCTGCTGGAATTTGTGATGACCGGTGGAGCATGGACGGATGGATCCCAAAATTGGATCCAACAACTTGGTAGAATACATTATGGATGCCGGAATTGGAGTCCGATAATCCATATGGAGTATAGTGTAAGCCACCATGGAATCAAAACGATTCTTTGGAATTCCGAAGCTTGCATCTCATTGTACAGAGTCATGTTTGTTGTGGTTCCTGGGTGGATTGGTCTTTCATTGTAGTAACCATGATCTTGCAGATGCATATCAGTGGTTGTCGGTGGACTAACATTGGCTAGTTTTCTAAACAGACCGGTAATCAAATGAAGGGCCTCAAAACTTGATGCTGGCTCATTGGTTATATGTTTGGAACTCTCGAGTCTTCTTCGCCTTCCTCCCAATCTAAATTTGTGCGGTTATGCTGTCGTGATGTTGGGATGCTGTGCAAAGTTATATCTACCAGTGTTGGGTTTGCCATGAAATGTTGGATGGGTTCAATAAACAGACTCACTGTAAGTTTATCGGTACGTTCACAGAAGCTTCTGCAGTTCCTGACCAAATTGGTGCCTATGCAGGCAGGAGCCATCTCGAGCTGTTTCCAAGACCGGAAATCCAAGTGGTTCTTGTATGCCTCATCACCACAGAGGCGGAGCAAAGACTGATCCTAGGCTGCTGGTATTCAGCACAATCTCAGTGCTCAGCCCCGATGCAGTGCTTGTGCTTGCTAGTAGTAAAGTGTATCAATGGTGAAGGATTTGGGCGAGGCTGTAGTCTATTGGACTGGTGCGATTGAACGTATTCATGGATCAGATAACAACCAAAATGTCAGAAGAAAGGCGAGGTATTAATGATCTCCAGCTGCAGATTTAAAACCTTGTCCGTGAAATGATATAAATGATGAGGTAGAATAAGTGGTGGTGTCGTTGAGGTGGAGACCACCTCCCGGTTCTCGTTTTGGGCAAGCCTCGGTTTGTTCCTGTTCCATGCCGTGTTGGAGTGGAGATCTGCACACAGCTGATGTAAGAAGCTCCACGTTTCCTGGCAAATGCTGTCTCCATTAAAATTTCAGTGTTGGAGCAGCCATGTAAATTTGATCTGACATTTAGCTCATATAATAAGTTTTATAATAAATTCTTATAATAACTTATTGTTTAAGAAAAAAAAAAAAGAAAAACAAAATTGGATGCTACATCTCAAAATAGATGCTGGAAAATATCAATAAACCTCCAATACTTTCATACTTTTGCTTGTTAAGGTCATGTTTCGTAGCACACTTTTGCTTGTTAAGGTCATGTTTCGTAGCACGATAGCAAACCTTGGGTCAACAATGCCGATCCGCATCAAATGCTTCAAGATTTATTCCTGGATTACGAAAAGCCCTTGTTTGGTGGAAGATTTTGGTAACGCAAGCTAACAAAACAGTCAGAAAAAGTTTGAACGAGAAGAGAATTAGGAGGAGGGTTAATATTGCTTCATCCCTCTGGTGAAATATTATTTAACTTGGTTAACTTAGGGTTTTGTTGTTTGTTGAGTGACTAATCGTAATCTGGAGAAAAGCAGGCCATGGGTGGGTGGTCAGCCAGATTGCCCGTCTCTGACCCGCAACCAACCACAAATTTTTTTTTTTTCCTTCAAAAACTCCTCTTACCTGCAAGATGGTGAATTTGAGGATCGATTGCCGTAATGTGAAGTAAAATTCTTCTTCATAAAATGATGAGTTCCAGTCACTATTTCATTTGGAATTGGTTCATTCTGGGTCATAGGCAGTCTCAAGGTTTTTCTGAAAGCTCAAATCCCTACTCAAATGGCAGTCTCAAGATACAAAATTTCATGCAAAATTGCGTAAATTCTAAGTAGAGTCGGATCTCTCCTTAGATCTCTTCCCATCCCTTGCATCCCGCTCTAATACCTTAGAGAGCATCCAGTGCATATTTTACTGAAATTTGTAACCCCAACAATATGGAAAATTTGAACAAGAAACATGTAAAGACAGATCTTCCCCACACCGTACAAGGTGTTCATTATACTTTCATTCAAGAATTAAAAAAGTGCACTTCCTCTTTCTCTATGATACACCACTTAGTACAAGCAACTGATCTTGAGCTTCTAACAGGAGCTATCAGAATAGATCATTGGACCACCGTGACTGCCACTGATTTGATAAGAACATGCATAACTCAAGACATGGTCTTCTTGGCTCTTTCATTGCTCTGGAGGACTGAACTGAATTGAGCTCAGGACCTGGAGGAAAAGTTACAAAAGCTGGGTCTCAATATTTATAGAACTCTCAAACGAAGATCAGGATAACCAGCTCTGGTTTTGTGCTTCTCAAAGAGCTCTTGGAAGGCCGCAACGAACTGCGCATGAACTTCATTTATCTGCCCACACCGGGAAACAAATAAAAGTCACGGCATTTGCAGTGATAATAGATACTAATATGTACTATGTGACTACAATGGTACAACTATCTTCTCTGGTCACAAGGACCTTCAGGAACTTTCACACAGTGATATAAGGTCATTTTGAATGTTTCGACAAATAAAAAAAGCGTTGGGTTTTCTTTCAACCTCTTCAATGGTCGGCTTAGGATTCCTCTTGAGCCCGATGGGTTTTCCCACCACTACATGCATTGGATGTTGAAATGGTATGGGTGATCTGCAATAAAGAAGAGAACAGAATATTATGGAACATGCAGCAATCATAATTACAATAATTCATACACATGCTGAAACTTTCCCTCTTGTTGTGGTTGATTGCATGAAATTGATGAGTCTAAGGTAAGATGTATTTGATTACCCGAATCTTCCCCAGAAGACTATTGGAGTAAACTTGATTGCTCTAGCAATCCAGACAAATAATTTTCCACTGGGTTTCCACCACTTATAAACATAACTCTGCCACCAATTAAAGGATGAAGCAATAAGCCAAATATGAACTTTGTTACAAGGACATGGACTTTTCCACAAATTCCTATGGCCATAATCACGGAGCATGTGAGAAGAAAATGAAGAGATGCGTTCACGTTAAAATAAATATGCATGCATGAACTAGTCAGTTCTTTGAACTTAATAAACAGAGGATATATTCTAAAGCTATTCATAATTCTTAATACAGTTGATTATTTAACATTTGCAAACTCAAAATGCAGGCATTGATTCAGTGGATTTTGCGATCAAGACTGAAAACTGATTGGATTGAACTACAAAAAACGACAGAAGACTAGTAGACATACATAATTACCACTAATTCTTGATATGCATATAATGAAAAGAAGAAAACAGACTACCTGACCAAAGCAGAAAACAGGAACTATGGGTCGGCCAGTCTCCATGGCTATCCGTACAAATCCCTTTCTTGCTTTAAGGAAAGCAACCTATTAACCAAACAGAAATCACTTGTAAACATACTGCCAAATGTTGTCTTAAACATGCAAGCATTGATAAGCTAACAGACAAGCTTTCTATACAATTTAACAGAAACATTCTGGAAAAACTACAGCTCCCAAGAGGGACAAGGAATGCATGGCTCAACCAAACCTGATACCATACAGACAAAAAGGTGGGAAATCCTTCAATATGTTTCACGCTTGGTAGCATGGAACTTCTATGTAGAGCGCCAAACCCACTTTTGAATCTCTCCAAGCAACTCGCTCCTTGACCAGCTCCCCAAGCACATCATATTCTAAATATTTTTAAGAGATCATAATGATATGTGTTGTGGTGTAGGAGGGAGGGCATTATTAGTCCCACATTGGCCGTGAGTCAAGAAGAAATCTGGCTTATATGGGATGGAACCTTCTTTCCCCATGAGGCGCCTTTTGAAAGGCAAAATCAGAAAGCCCCGTGCCACAGCTGTCAAAGGCCGAAGTGGACAATACCTCACATACACGGGAGTGAAGACCGATTCGTCGAGCCATGAGCCCTTAACCGTAATATTGGCATGCTAGGAAGGGCCGATGTGCCTTCGGCAGACTGTGGTGTACCTCCCATAATCTTGCCCGAAGTCCCCCTTGATTGGGGGGCTATGTTGTGTAAGAGGGAGGGCATCGTGGGGCTATGTTGTGTAAGAGGGAGGGCATCGTTAGTCCCACAATGATTGTGAATCAAGAAAAATTGATTTATATGGGATAGGACCTTCTCTCTCCTGTGAGGTGTCTTTTGAAGGTAAAACCATAAAACCCCGTATCATAGCGGCTGGATACCGAAGTGGACAATACCTCACGTATGTGGGAGCAAAGACTGGCCCGTCTAAGCCACGAGCACTTGACCACAACAACATGCATTCCTGATAGAACTCAATATATAAAACAGCTGAAACAATTGTTTGAATGGTGGACCTGATATGTAAATGTGGTACAATATCAAACTAAACAAGTGTTACATTTTTAGTTCCTTTTCAAACATATATTGTATCTTTTATATCTTGTCCTACATTTTATTTATTGAACATATTTTTTTCTCTGATTATTTCAGCTTAAGATCAGGTGAAAAATATTTCTATAAATGCAATCTCAAGTCTTCCCTGATAAAAGAGCCTTTTAGGTACCAGTTTATTTCAGGTGGAATCAATGAGACCTGATGCTCCTTACAACAATTTGTTGCTGAAGCCTCTTTCTGTCCTTATATTCTACATACTTTGTTCCCATCAACTGTAAAAGGAAACATTATAATGCCTATGCTAAGACTAAGGAAATACTTGGACAAACCTACATAACATTACAGTAGCTATGGTAAAGACATAAGCTGCAAGGGAAGAACATGGATTTGAGACATTGATGTAAATATCTTAGATTTTAAAATAAACAAAAAAACTTTGATATGATGCAACAATATCAACATAAAGGTCAATTCATAAAAGTTTTCCAAATATTTGATGTGCATTAGAGTTAAGTTTGGGTTTATCCATGCCCCCTTAATTTTGTATGAACTTTTCCTGACTTACTAGTTAACCATTCGAGCCATATTAAATTCTGCCATGTTTCACTTCATTCATCACCAAATGATAATCTGAAGCTTGTTTCCATTTTTAACAAAAGATTCAGTGCTCAAAGGCATGTACCATGTAAAACTTTCTATTGCATGATTTACAGGTTAAACTACACAAGGATTTACTACTTAGCAGATAATGCATTTGCAGTGCTATGAGTCACTTCCAAGTTACCAGATATATCAAACAGACAGCATCAACCAAACAAGAAAACATATCTTTCTTGATCGATACAAAATCTGCCAACAGAGCCAGGAGATGCAACTCCTTGTGAGCTCTCCAACCATTATGACAACTATAGCATTTCATCTTAATAGATCTGGATCAATGTCTAACTAACATAACCAAGAACCAATACATATTCTCTTCCATCTGAAAAACACCAGAGTCATACCCCAGGAAAAAAACATAAAGAAAGGCAAATTATAAGGCATCAATGTAGTGGAATATTATGAGCAAGTTGCATGGACTGCATCAGTGTATTGCAATATTATGACCAAGGTCCAAAGACTGACCTCCGAATCATGGTCCATATGAAGCATCTCCTGCACACCACCCGGGACTACGATGCAACTATATCCGGCTTCCAAGTATGCATAGAAGTTCTTTCTTGATGCAGAGACCAGCCCCAGCCATGTCCACAAGTGCCTCAGAAATGGTGTATAGAATACCTGACCAAATTATAATAGCCAGTGCCAGAAAATTCACTAATAGAAGGATACAAGAAGATACCAATAATTCCAATCACCCAACTCTTAAGAAAGCACAAATCATGGAGCAGGGAAGCTACCGCGCTGCTTGCGAGGACCTTAACCTTAGTCAGAGGCATGAAACCCGTGAGGTCGGCGAGAGCAACAACGCCAATCGGTAACACGGAATGTGGCTCAAAAGCAAACACTGCATATGACTCACTCTCTCAATTACTCAATATCACTTTACCATTAAGTCTTAACATCAATGGATACTATCATTCTTAGGAACAAAAGGCAGACTATATATGTAATAATCGAATGAAAAGAAGGGAGCTTTTGTAATTTTTTTAAAAATTATTTAGAAAATGTCAACAAAATTTAAATTTTCGAAAAGAAAGTTAATTACAGATCACTACAAGCCTGGTTTGGATCAATTTGGCGAAAAGAAGAAGCTTTATCAATTTAAAATAAAAACAACACAGAATTATAATTTTTTTTAAAAAATGGAAATTCCAATAGAAAACTTAAAACAGCTCACCATAAGCTTGGTTAGGATCAAAAACCTTTATATCCTCCACATAAAGGGTCACAGGAAAGTACCCAACTGCATACTTGCAAATCCACCTATTTATTCCGTGAAAAGAAGGAAAAACCAAAAATTAGTTAAGTTAATTTTAATATATTGTTTCAAATAATTGATAAAAATCGCACCTTGATAACTTGCGACCCCATTTGCTATTTTCATCGAGAGGAATCGCCATAAAACCAGCAGAAGCGCAAAGACCCTGCAATGGAGGGGCAGGAGAGGTCATTACCGGAGAACTACAGGGGCAAAACGGGAAGGAGGAGGGGAGAAAAAAAGGTAAGGGAGATGTACGGACGCGGCGGCGAGGCGGGCGGGGAGGAGGAGGAGCGCCGTCAGGACGAGGGCGACGTTGAAGTGGATGAGGCCGAGCCAGAGCGCGAGCGCGACGGTGGTTCGGACGACGGAATATTCCGTCCCCGATACACCGCCGCCTCCCGGCGCCGGCGGAGTCGTCGAAGACGGCGGGTTGACGGTCTCCGTTACCGCGGTCCATCGCCAAGACGCTTCGTGTGAGCGAGTGAGAGAGAGAGAGAGTTCTGCGGGTGTTTCAATGGGCCGCGGGGTATATATCGCCCAGATGCGTGACACGTGGCATTTCTGACGTCTGCTGGATCGAAGACGACAGAGCTCTTCACCGAGCTGTGGGGGAGTCCAGAAGGTGGATCTGGACCGTGCGATTTGATTATTTATGGATGGTAACCCTTGGTGAGGGGGTCCACCGTTCGGACGATCTAGGATTCTGCTTCACGAATCAGAAGGAACGTGGAGCATAACTCTGTCTTTCTTTCTTTCTTTCTTTTCTTCTTTTTTTCTTTTTTTTTTTTTTTTT
>KE504646.1:2113011-2124399 GCA_000441515.1 Elaeis oleifera
TTCTTTCTTTCTTTCTTTCTTCTTTTTTTTTTTTTTTTTTTTTTTTTTGCTCGCTAATGGAGTGGTGGTTAGGTTAGGTAGGGTGGGATCCGGAAATCTGTTGGAGCGATGGAGCGTTGGAAGGGGATGAATTTATTTAATGTATGGTGCGGGAGTCCGAGGCAGTCGTCACGTGGAAGGTGTCGGTCTTTTTTAATATATATCATGGCATGGAAAGGGAACGGTCTTTATGAGCCCACGTGCCTTTATGAATCAACCAACTTTACGGTATCATGCGATGCCAACACAAACAGAGAGAGAGAGAGAGAGTTATGATATCGTAACATCATGTTCCTTGACTCTTCAAAGCTAAGCATTCCACCTCCTTCAGTATCACATTGCCTCTGGAGCATATCATGCGGTCCTTAACGGAGCTGGACATCCCTAGCAGACTTGGGCCCTATTTGGCCATGCTATACTATACTTATAAGTAAAATAGCATATAAGTAGTATATTTATTTACTGTATTTTAAATTAGAGCAAAAAAAGATTAGTTGATGTGCCGTAAAGTTGAGTAAATAAAAACAGCCGGCTGTTTAGTAAAATTTGTTATATTGTATTCTTCTATTTTTTTAAAAAAAATTATATGAGTTTGTTTAAAATAAATAATTTATTAATATAATATTTAATTTAATCATACAAACTCAATATAATTTTATCACAAATATTATCTATATTTGATGTAAAATTTTCGTTCTCATTTTACATATTATTTACAAAATCTTCTTGAGGTACAAAATCATGATTAGCATTAATAATTAAAAAACTATGCCATCAGATGTCGATCTCCAAATATAATTGTGCAATGCTATTGATTTTACGACTATCTCAACTTATGTCTCAAATGGATATTTAGACATCCCATGCAACAACTTCCATCTTTTTCTCTAAACACCAAAAGTTTATTTTATGCAACTTCGAAGAGATGAATGTCAATGAATAAATTTTCTTTATAACCCTTGACAACTGTCCACGTTAAAATTCAGGAATGTCAAACCAACTTCTTTATATAGTCCTCAAAATCCATCAATCTGAGGATATCCAGCATCTATCAAGTGGTACTTATTTGCATTATTATTCTCATAATATATATAAAAAATATATATTTAAAGATAATTTAAAATTAATAAAGATAACTTTATCTTTTAACATGACAAATAGCTTTTGCTCGAGAAAAAATAATGGTAAAAAATAATATTAAAAAATTTAATAGTTTAATTAAAAAAATTAAAAAAATTTTTAAATATATATATATTTTTAAAAAATTAATCTTCGACCTCATCACCGGTGATTAAACCTTTAGGCTTAAAGCTTGAGGGGAATGGACTGTTGACAGTGGCACTGGAGGGTTTTGTGGTGGGACTTGGGGAGGACAAGGGAGAAAAGGAGTGGGAGAGATAAAGATACAGAGAAGTTTAGATAGAGATAGACAATGATAGAGAGAATCATAAAGTCGAGATCAATGACAGCGGAGGGGTAAAGATGCAGCCATTGTGAGAATAGGAGAAGGGCCATTGACTTAGAGACAAAATATAATCAACTCATCTGAGGCTTCCATTAGGGACGGCCATGGCACCGATGGTGTCTCCTCTGAAAGCCCTTCAACTGCATGAGCATTGGTGGTGAGCTCTTTGAGGACATCCTTTCATTTGGCTCAACGGCCCTCGACATTGTCCTGAGAATAGTGGCAGGACTAGAGGAAGAGAGGAGGTCAAGAAAATATTATTTGGATTTTTTGATTAAATATCTAAAATATTTTCAACAAATAATCAATATGGGATTAAGTACATATCCACACGGATCCTCCCATATTTTTTCTGTTTAAGTCCTGATATATTCGTCAGACTAAAGATCCAAATTTATGTATCCATTCATAAATATTATAATTGGCCCATGATCAGTTCCAATAAACCCGTACCGCAATATTTTCTAATCCACATAGGCCATGGGCTAGGTTGACTCTGATACTATTTATAATAATCCAAAATCTCATATAAAAGATCTATCGAAAGATATTATTTTAAGTTCTTTAGTTCTGTATAAATATCTAAAATTTTTCGAGCAAATAATTAATATGAAACTAAATACATACCGTACAAATTCTCATATCAGATATTTGAATCTAATTTAAATATTAAATAAATTAAATAGATTAATATACTCCGAACATATTTAGCCTAAATTTAAACTTACTTATGACAGATCGAATATAGGTTGGATTAAAGACTAGGTCATATTTTCCCATCGCTAGAAAGAGCAGCAAACGTATGCGTCAAGGCTGTGAAAGGTTGGAAAATAATTCATGATGACATTAGAATGGGTGGCATCATACTTCTAGTGCATGTTATGATGATGAAACAACATGACTTGATGGAAGGTCATGGTGATCATGACCAAGGTGGAATGTAACAAATGGAATGATGTGGAAGCTGACCATGAAATAGGTCATGTCCTTTTACTTAACATCACACCCATTCGTCACCCTTTAACATGTGTTCATGATGGATGACTACTAGAATGATGAATAACAATATCAATTTCAATCCCAACACCACATATAGCATTTTTTGGTAGAACATCACAGCCTTTAACATTAGCTCTCCAATGTGCGTCGAATGCCTATTAATCAGGTTCCATTGTGGCTTATGAATTCCAACCATCCATCCTCATATGCTGTCATCTAAACCATTTGATTAATAAGATTTATAGAACAGAACACGAGAGCAATTTTTCTTAGATAATTAGTAACCGTTATAATTGAATCACAACAAAAGCAACGCCTGGTCAACCCCAGACAGATCAGAACAGTTTATTGTGACTAGAATTTTTACCATAAACATAGGATATGCCAGAAAAAAACCTCGAACTCACAATTTTTCTTTTTTTGGGGGAAATTGAACTTGCTATTACTCAATAATTGTTTAAAAAGAGATCAAGATCAGTTAAATTCAATGCATCAATTGATGCCATATAAATAGAATAGTCCGAATTTGGGGGTTTGAGTTCGTCGGTCATACTTCTGGTAGCTAAATACAGTGGTTTAAAATGACAAACCATATTATATTACGAAATTTGTATCAGTATATATAATCTTTTTACGTACAAAAGATGGAATTACAAATTATTCCCCAAGGGTGGGCTGACATCAATAATATTCATTAGTAACTTACTGCTAGGAAATTTCTCATTTAGATCAAGATGAATGAGAAATCATATCATAAACTTATTTGATAGGCAACGGTCCACAAACTAGACTAGCCTTATAATAAAGCGCTAATAAACAGTTCAAAAAAGTCCAGAAATTATTTACCAACAAAAAGAAAATAATCAATGTCTTGGTGAATCATGATAAACTCATATAAAACTATATCATTTAAGTTAAACCCTGATGAGAACGACATTTCTAAATAAAGAGTAAAATTTTCCGAGAATCAAATGGTTAAGAATCACACATCTTTGGAGAAGTATGTCTCAAAACTTTCCTCAAACTCATCTAAACATAAAATTGATGAAATGCTCAGTTCTCGATGAATTCTTTCATGTTCTTCAACCATACTAAGTACTCCTTCTCATCCTTGTTCATCATGTACGAATGCAAGAACCAAAGAGGGAGCCCTTGATACCTCTCTCTTCAAGATACTTGCGCAAGGCCTTCTGCAAGTTCTCATCCAAATCCCTGCAACCAAAAAGATTAGACATGAGAACAGAGAGTTTCCATTTGCCTTACCTCAGTAAACCTTTCCTTTTCCTTTTTTTTTATTCCAGAGTACACTTTTCCTTTACTACATTAGATGACGACTTTTGATACAAATATTTATGAATATTCAAGGAACAATAAATATCCTGATTTCGCTTGTCCAAAAGTTTCTGCCCTACCGTTTCATAACCCAAATGAATACAATATACTTCTAAAAATGTCTGGCAAAGATTGCCTATAATTCATAATTTGCTGTCCATAACAAACAAATGCCCTTAAATTTTTTGAAATTCCTCATTCTAACCATTTGTCCTCGCTGGTTGTTTATTTGCAATATTTCTCCAATATTCTTCCAATTGTTGCCTAACTAGGGTAACCAGCTGGATGGTCTAGTGGTAAGATAACCGTAGTTCAGGGCCCTTCCTGCTCTTATCAGCCTGTAAACGCAATTCTTATTATCCCGCAGATCTGCTCAATTTCCAAACCACCTTTCATGTTCCACAACATGAATGATCCCTTGAAATCAAGTTTCAAGAGAGAATTTCTGAATCAAATTTCAGGACCAAACAGCATCTACCCAAAACCTTGTCTACTAACTGTTGATTAACAGCATGCAAATTCACATTGAATTCCTATTAATACACCCCAATAACTAAATAGTTCGAATGAGAATGGATAGAGGAACTTACGAAAACTGAGGCCCTTGATAAGCACCCTGATCATCAGGAGCATCACGTTTCTTCATGACCATGCTTTCTATTTCAAGCTCATCATCATTAAGGTTGCAGCAAAATTCCAAAAATGGACCCTCCCCTTTTTCAATAGATACAACCAGAGAGATGGTTGGCTGGAAAGAGCTCTCATTGTTGTCATCCTCACTCCCATCTTCATCATTCTCATTAAAATCTCCCTCTGCATCTAAATTCATGAAACAGTGACTTGGATGTTCTCACCTGCAAATGCTCTTTTAAGGACGACTGTCTGGTCCCCAGGATTATCGATGATCTCAAAGGGAACCCATCTGGCAAATCAATTTCCTGCAAAGAGAAACTTAATGAATTACTTCGACATTTTTAATTTACTCTCAATGTAATATGATGGACAATTGTAGGACCCAGCAACTAGTCAATTTGTCCCGGTCCTCTACTACCATACATCCTCAGATAAGTTGAAAAGCTAAGCCGAGCATGGTTATCATCAATTAGGTTCCAATATACAGAATCAATAGAAGCACAAGTTACGTAAGAACTATTAAACATTTAGAAATGTTAACATTAGTCGCCACCATACTATAATGCACCCAGACGATATAGTTTGACTTCACAAGTGGATGCAGAAAATTTGTTCCATTTTCAAACAATGTACGATCCTAGTGCATGCACGCATTCAATAGTGTAAAAACTCTAGCAACTTACGTCATAAGCTTACCTGAACATGGTGACCATGCATGTATAAATGTGCATAAACTGATAAAAGGCTTTATTAACAAATTGCCCACAAAAAGCTTTATTAACCTGAACAAATTAATTGCACAAAAAATTGCACAAAAGTTACAATATGTTTCTTCATCAACTAAGACAGTATATGGATGATTCATCTATGCATTTTATAGTTTCCAATATGTAATTCGTAATTACTTATTTAGACTCAAACAGAAGATAACCATGACCAGTTATCCTATGACTCTCACAGCACAAATAAAATATAAATGAAGACTGCAACAACAGAGAGCAATGATGAAATCAAGTTGAACACCAAAAGATGAGGAGTTGGGGACACTGAGGCCAAAAACAAATTAGTGAAAGATCCAACACAGCTCTAGGATTCTAGAAATAAAGGCACAGTGGTAAGCAAGAAGGGTCATGGAATGCCCCTAATAAGCAAGGAGCCAGATTTGTAAGGAAGAGGGATAAGGAAGTTAGGATAGACAAACTACAATCACCTATGTAGCTCAAAAATTTTTTTTAAACCATTAAAAAAATAAGAGTATACTGAAAGAAAAAAACCTCCAAAATCAAGAATAAATCCAAACAAAAGAATAACCCAACTTGAAGTTGTTAGTGATTACTGAGTGACAATTTGAAGTTGACTGTTGGTCTTCAACTGATACATATCAATTAGTTTCTGTTATCAGCAAGCACAGAGCAAAAAAAAAGAACTTTCATTTCTTCAAATGAAGAACCCTGTCCCAGTGTTATCATGAATGAACAAAAGGTGTGGAAATTAATGCCTCCTGTATTTGGAAGAACTGGACCTTGTGTTACCCACAGGTATGCAAATATTGCTCACCATTATTCACTAGTTCAAAATCAAATAATGAAGACCAATCACATGGAAATGATATCTTGGTTTTGGATTTTTGGATCCTATGCCTCTTAATACTTATTCAATGCCTAACTTTTTGGCTACGCTCCATCCATTGAAGTGACCATATGATGCCATGAGAAACTTTAAATAGTCTCATCTTCTCTCAACAGACTCTTTAATTGTCATAAGCATCAGTGTCAACATATAATCAAGGAAATATTCACTTCTTTGCATGAAAATACAGAAGTTCCTTATTCTATACTAACCAATGTAGAATGCCGAGCATCAGTATGAAGCCATGTCAGAATAAAGTTTGCAATTTTCACACTATATAGAACCATCCAGCTATTATCATCCTGTATTGTGATTCTGATGTGCAAGTAATTACACTAGCTGCTCCACGGCAATCTACCAAGGTTGCTACTTTGACCATCTAGACAAGGCATGCCGGTTAAATTAGTGAATCAAGTGCACAAAAGATTGACAGCCTGAGCAACATTTTGGCAAGCCCTTGCTTTTCTGCCACACATATGGCCATAACAATGGACACAACAATTCAAGCATCATAAGTCTCATTTTCCTACGTATTGTCATTCCACTTGACCAACTCAAGACAAGACAAAGGCAGAGAATTCCATTGTATACACCAATGTCATAACCCGCAATGCTACAAATAGTAAATTTTGTAACGGAACAAAGGACACAAAACAAAGAACACCATTAAACCTTCCCTGTGTTGATAGGAAAGGAAGCAAGAGCTAGAAACAACAGGTTTTATGCTTCATGACAATAAATTTGAACTTGACACTCATTTAACAGAAAAATAAGAATTTGATACGAAAATGATAACGGCTTCGGCCAAATCAACAAGTCAGGAGAAAAGGAAAATATATCCACAAATCCTTAAGAAAAAGAAAAGAAAAAACTGATACGACTCATGGTTTTTATCTATCAAAAGTATATCGAAAGAAACAGAACTTCTTCGATCAATCGATTAGGGCGATAAGGTAATGGAGGCATTACCGGTTCGCGAGGGTCCGATTGCACGACGCAATCGATCTCGGAATCGAGAACTCGTTTGAGATTCGCATCCGCCGGCACCTTGGAGGAGGCGAACCGAAGGGAGAGGAGGGAAGGGAATTCCCTGAGGCTTTGGGGAACCGCTCTCCTGATCCGAGGGGAGGAGGAGGGACAGGAGGGGAGAGATGAGTAGAAGCGCGGCTGGCGATGGCGGCAGAAGAGAGAAGAGGTGCGAGAGAGGCGGAGGGTGCGGCGAAAGAAGAGGAAGCGATGGAGGAGGACATCTCTCTTCTTCTCTGTGGGGGGGTGCCCGGGGATTGGGGCGTCGAAGGCGACGAGCTTCCACTCTTCGAAGTAGGGTTTAACGATACGAATCGTGGGCCGATCTCTTTGCGGAGGTTTTAGGGCGTTTAAAAGTGACTTCCTTGCGGCGCCAGGATTATCTCTAGAGAAATTCTTTATGCACCGGGTGGGGGGGGGGCGAAAAAAAATTTTTTTTTCTTCAATCCTGTGCGTGGACGGTACATACGATCCTACACCGCCCGCGATGTAACTTTAATTAGTCGAAAGCCAGTATTTATTCTATTAAAAAAAATCGATCAATCTCATAACTTAAAACTATGTTTTTTTATTTTTTATTAGATACATCCTCATAATATTAAATTTACCTTCTCAAATATACACACACACACACACACACGCACACTTTCATAAAATTCTAGTTTCATATGCATTATTTTTTTATTTCTTTTTTTTTAACGTATGCATCTATTCCTCCTAATATTGAAAATAAAATAGCAGTTTAAAATTAAAATAATTAAAACACTTTTAACAGGTATATATATAAAAAAAATATTTATAAAATATACATATAATAATAATTTTACGAAATATTTATACAACATCATATAACTAGGATAGTGTATATGCAAAAAAAAATTATTTTTTATTCAAATATCTTTTTAAATATTAAAATTTATATAAATATTCTTTCAAAATTGATATTTGCATGTATATCCTCACAAAATATTATTTTTATATAAATATCTTTGAGATATAATGGTTTAGCTGATCTCATTAGTCAAAATCATTCTTATAAATTAAAATTAATTAAATTATAAATTACTTTTTATTTTAAATAATAATAGATTAGAACTTATTCGATCTATTAAAACTTTAGCTTTTTCAATACGGTCACTTTCTTTCGCTCAAGATTGTCTTGATCTTTCTATCTCATTTGAAAAATTTCTCTTCTTCCACCCCTCCATCCAGAATCAAAACCATTCCCTCATCTACCTTCTCCACTAATGGTACCCTTTCTGCCTCTTCCATTTGTTGAGTTTTCACCAAAATCCAAGTCCCTAATATTACTACAGGAGTTCTCCATTTATTATATTCTTTTTACGTGAAGATGGTTAAGTCCTGCTCTTAGCTCTATAAATTATTCAAAAGAAAGTGTTATTAGAGATTTAACATGCTTATTTTAAGTATGAGATATTTGCAATGTTTGTCTTTTAGAGCCAGAAAAGGTCGCTGCGATACAATGGATTTCCATACACCAGGTCTTTCTTATTCTCGAAAGCCAAAGCTCCAAAGAAAAATGGTTTAAAGAATCCGTGTCAAGGGTAGTCTTCTACCACCACATGAGTATGGAGATTGTTAGCATCTCAAGGGTTCTAAAATCCTGGCTTTGCTTGGGAAGAATTGATACTGTTAAAGCAATAACAAGGAATTTGATCATTGCAATTTATCTACCCTCGCAAATACAACAGGATCCGCGCTCAAAACCCTAAGCTAAACGCACGATGGGCTGCTTTCATCTGCATATGGGCCAAGAATTGTGTCGCTGCAGCCCAGGTGGAACACGTGAGAGCATGCCAGTGTAACAGGCCAGATCCATTCTTTCCGCATCTCATCGAGGCACACCGAGCAGGTCCCCAGTGACTCTTTCTGGCCTCTCTCCATCCCGTGGTGAACCTCCCTATAGCAATTGACCGCCGCGTCCAAATCCACCCTCATGGTGCAAGCAAACGGCATCGACACGTATCTTCATGGCCATATGCCCCTGAAGCTGTGCACTCTTCAACGTCTCATGAGCTAAGCGTGATATTTGTGGTCCCAAGCTTCTAAGAATCATACCATGGAGCGGCATTCTGTGCGATGGATATCCGGGAGTCATCGAGCGTGGAGGAGTGACGCGAGGGATTAACGGCCGAAAGACCGTACCGTATATTAGGTGAATAAAATTTTATAATCAGATCGATCATGAAATTATCATGATCAGACCGTCGTCATCTGCCACATACATATATCAAGATACTTATAAAAAAAAAATAATTATGTAATGTTTATCTAAACTGTTCAAATACCTTTAGATTTATCCATTCTCTTTTTTAGTATTTTAACGTGCATATGTAAGCAGCGCACGGTCACCCATCTTTTGATGGACGTCCGACCATAATTTTTCTATGATCGATCCGACTATAAAATTTATTTTATGAAAGATGCAAAGAGAGATACCAAGATTAAGGGATAGTGTTCCTTCTCTGCAAACATTTTACATAAGTACGAGTCACAAAGATAACTCCTGTACCGTGCGATTGCTAATTAGTTTGGACGGGTGACATCACTCGTTTCCTCCAAATTCGATCAAGAACGGGAATCTGGGGTCCTTTTCTATAAACAGTATGATACTTTCCTATAAGGAATGCATTCTTACAAATATGAAACCAGTCCTTGTTCGTTTCATTCTTAAAAAGATATCAAAATAGATCTGACACCGAGCTGATGAGGTTGCTAGTGAGATCGGTGGGATGAATAATACATCGACAAGTTGAGAACCACACCCAACAGTAGAAACTTATATATTACGATTGAATTAAGATGAAACCCAATCGTTGAACCAAAACCAAGCAAGATCTGTTTGATCTTTTCGACCATGCACTTTTTGCATAGGCTATAAGATATGCAAATGGTGGTTGTTACTTCTTCGAGTTACATCAATATTTTTTTCAAATTTAGAGCACCGCCCAAGTTTCGCATTCAAATAATGTTATTATTTCATACCATCATAGGCCGAGCCATATAACATATTCATAAATCCAGCCTAAGGATGGAACCTAGCAAATGTTTTGACTAATGACCTGGCCTTTCCATCCCCATCAACCATCAAATATGAGCAAACTAAAGCACAATCATCAATAATTCAGCAACTGAACCATCCATGAATTTTGGTACCATAGACTGCAGACTAGAAGAAACTTGACAAGGTGAGCCAAATTAGCATGACAGAAAGTTCTTCCATTTTTTATCTTTACACAGGTTTCCAGCTATCCAATGTAATATACTGGAAAACATTCCGAAGTCATATATGTACCTAAGTTAGGTATATTATGGTTAAGAAGGATTTTAGAGCACAGGAAACGAATTCTTATGTAGTAAACATACTGATAACTAGGAGTCTTATTGCAATAGTGCAGTAACAAACAGAGAGAGCCAGTCACCATATTAAAATGGCTTTATCAGGAACAAGAAAAACCTTTTGAGATGGCTTTATTGATCCAAAATGAAACTAGTTAAATATCAGGAGATATTGAAGGTTGACGAGGGAGCAGGATTCATACAGAGGAGCAGGAAATGCAGCAAGCAATTATAGAGAGACTAATGAGTTGGTAGGAGCAATAGGTCTGATTCAGTTATCTGTTTGAGGTACTTCATATTTGGGAACAGAACCATTTAATGGTCTGAATTATAGAAATAGGATAAGTAGTATGTGTAAATTTAAATTTGAAACATGCAGCAAAAAATAAATCGGATTTAACCCTTTAACCTACATATAAGATACCAGATCTAAACATACCCAAATCTAGAAGAAAGTACATATAATTAATCTGAATTTAAAAAAATATGAGATCATGTCTCATTACCTTTGCGCGGGTAAAAATTCACCGCTTCAGATGATCTCGGATTCGTAAAATATGGAGCCACACATGTGTCCGGCCTCTACAGGTATCCATCGGGATCAATCTCGAACTTTTCTTCTCGTAGAAAATTCTTCTTCTCAAGAAGAACCTTGGCCTTGAGGACTCTGATCAACTCTTTTGATCTTAACTGAGAGATCAACTCCTTGATTTGCAGTCTTCTTTTCTTTCGATTCTTGATCTTTAAATCACCAGAACTCCTTCTAGGTGTGTGGAAGAGAGAACACCCAATCTTTGGGCATGGAAAGGAAGAATATGAAAAAGAAGAGGCATGGAGATGGAGAGAGAAAAGATTTTCTTGATGAAAAATCAATACTAAGAAACCCTAGAGACCTCCCTTTAAAT
>KE504646.1:2147023-2158256 GCA_000441515.1 Elaeis oleifera
TATATATATATATATATATATATATATATAGTGTGTGTGTGTGTGTGTGTGTGTGTGTGTATTGGTTACTAAGAAATAAAGAGGATGGAGATTCACCGTGATTGGAGCAGCACCGCATCGCCATTTATTCACAGGATTTTTCAGATTTGTGATAGTAGCCATGTAACCATTCAAACCAGCTGCTAATGTATGATAGGAAACATGCCCAAGAACCTAAGTAGATAGAGTTTCATAAATAAACTCATTGCACATTGCAAGACTAACAAACCAAAAGAAGGAAGCTACTCCTTGCAGGAACTCACGTAGGCATAGTCACAGTCAAATTTAGATGGTAAGGATCCCCGAGCTTGGTAGCCAAAAAAGTGGCAGATGGCATTGAATTTCTTCCTTTATATGTACCATCTTTCTGTGAAGATGGTAAACATAAAACGTGTTATGCACTGGAACAGTTGGAAGCTAGGGATGATCCAGCAAGGACTGATATAGAATGCAAGACAGATGGAAAAAGCAACCAGCTTTCAGTCCATTAAGCAATATCATGATAGTACACAAAACAAGCATCAAATAAAGAAACTTAAGCAGCATTATGAAGTTATGATGTATGATTAAAATGTGAATTTATGTACTACCACTCCAAGAAATACACAATAAATGAAGGTTGTCTTATTGTTAATCTAAGTTGAAGATGTGATCTTCGGTGTCATCATCACATAAAGTGTAATTTAAACTCACCAGCCGCTTGTTCATTTCTGTCTCCACCAACTGAGCTAGAAGTTTCTCTATCTCAATCTAAGCATAGGGAAATAAAGAAAATTCAGAAAATAATAATCATAATAATGCTGTTCTAAAGGACTCCACTTTCTGAATTGTTGCACCAGATTTTACCTGGGATAACTGTGCTGAGTCATCAGATTCCGGATGGAGAAGAAGCTGCATTATAGATAAAAAATATTACAATTGTAGTACACCTTAAGCAAGTCTAGCAGCACCTTATGGATACAAATTTATCGCATACGTTTACAGCTGCCACAGAAATAGCAAAAATAACCTGTTTCCTTATAAATGGGGGCAAAAATTCAAACAGTGCAGATGCCCATGGTGAAAGTTGAGAAGGAATATTCTCGGCAGACACTCCATGAAGATGGAGACCATGGATTTCCTAAACCAGGGACAACAGATTGGTAAATAAAATCATAGTAAATTAAGGGGGTAAAAATGTGAATAACTGTGTGCTTCAAAATTTGATCCAAACACATGTCAAAAATCATCAAGTCACTTTTTTTTTTGGTGGGGGGTGCGGGGGGAGTGGGAGAGGGGGCGTAATAGTACCTGAATCAGGGCATACAGTTCTGGTATGCTTTCTACAAGCCCCTCGGGAATGAGAATTACACCATGGTGTTTGTCTGCATGAGAAATAAAAAGCCAAAAAGTACAATCAGAAGTCAACAAAATAAACATTAAAAGAGAGACCAAACCAACAACCTCTAACCTTTCTCTGCTCTGCCTTGCACTGTATCACAGATCTGTTTCATAATGTCAAAAATAGTGAGTTTTGATGCAGCAACCTCCTCACCTAGGATGACCTGAGAAAGAGTTAAACTTAATATAAATCAGTTGATGAAGAAGATGTTATAATAAATAAATGAACAAATAACATGGGTGAAAAAGAAAAGCAATGTGAAATCAAATGGGAAGTCGTCAACCATATTTGATTGTGACTGGAGAGCACATTCCAAGGCCACATGAGATGCCTTCCGGCCCATAAGCCGAATAAAATAATAATACTGCAAAAGAAATATAAAACATTAATTCACCAGAAAATTGAGGGAGCTGAAGTTTGAGCAAAAAAAAAAAAGGGAAACTGCTTGTTTAGCAAGCAAAAAGGCAATCTGGCGACAAAATCTACTATTTACTGAAAAAGAGTGAATATTGGAATGTGGTTGGCTGCATAAACACTGAAAACAGGTAGCTTCAACATTTGTGTTGTAGCCCAAGGTAACCATTATAACAAATGAATCCTTGGCCAGCACTACTGGAGAATAATAAGCTCATTTGGTCTAAACAAGTTGTTGAAGCAAGTTTGATAGGTAAAGCCTTGCAGATTTATTCATCCACATGAAATGAACTATGCAGTACCTTTTCAGCTGAGAGAGCATCTGTGCAGACATTGCTGATAAGCTGTGAATTAACCTGCAAATAGAATGCACACAAAAAAGCCTCATAGTGACATTGCACAGCTTCAAAAGCGTATTGTTAATTTAATCTGACATGCATGATAAAGTGTAACAAAAATCTTTAGATCTGACAAGATGGGTACCATGTTCAAAAGTAATGAGGAATGAATTAGACAAATGAGAATGAGAGAATAAAATCAGAAACCAATATTCCGTTGACAACAATATGAGGTCATAATTACTTTAACATGCCTATACAATTACAGCATTTCATTTTACAAACATACCTTGCAAATCGTATCAAATCCAACATTTGTCTCCACAAACTGATTCTTAAGATCCCCATTCAAAGTTACAGGAACACCCACTACCTGTCACACATTTTCAAACTTAATGACCTTATCCAGTTTAACCAAAGGTGCAAAGAACATGAAGAATCAAAAACCCGCATTTCTTGGCAGGAAATGCCTGATTCTCAGGAGAGCTATTATCTAAAATCAAAACATTATATCATATAAATTCAAATGCATGCAGAAAATGGTTAAATTTGACTCATTCTCTGGAATAATGCCAAGACCACATGTCAAGCACCTTTGTCGGACATTTTGACTCGGCAAAAGTTTCTGCCAGATGAGCAGCATCCATATTGGAAGTAACTCCTTAAGAAACAGAAGGAAAACATATTAAGTCACACAAAAGTCTGATAGCATATATTAGTAAGTATATTATGGGAGATACCTCCAAGGATGACAAGACCATTCAACTTCAGTGTCTGGCATGCAGTCATCGCAGCATTGACCTGCTCAGCTGTCCTGATTTGATCTTTTGTCCGGCCAAGCAAATCATAACCACCTTTAAAAGCACAAAACATATGCACAGAAATTAGGAAGATAATTTAAGTTAATACAAGAATAAGTAAAACAATGAAGACAATCTATAACAAGCCTTGGTTTTATATGTGGAGAGGATATCATCTGTAATTTCCAAAGTTTTCTGTGCAAATAAACCTTCAGTGCCACCTATAACAAAACAAGAGGTATCAGCAACGAAATAAATGCTTACATCAAAGGAGAAAAAAGGCTGGGGTGGGGGGGGGTGTGGGATACATAAATAGAATCCATGTCCAGATAACAACATAATCAACATCAAGAATTATTGATCAATTACAGCTTTCCAATGTAATATAGTGAAAAACAGTCCCAAGTCATATATGTACCTAAGTTAGGTATATTCATGAAAAATGGTTAAGAAGGATTTTAGAGCACAGGAAACGAATTCTTATTTAGTAAACATACTGATAACAATGAATTTTATTGCAATGGTACAGTAACAAATGGAGAGAGCCAGTTACTATATTAAAATGACTTTATTAGGAATAATGTGAAATTGTCTTATGTAAGTCCACCTGAACAAGGAAACCTTTTTAGATGGCTTTATCGATCCAAAATGAAACTAGTTAAATATCAGGAGATATTGAAGGTGGATGGGGAGCAAGATTCATACAGAGGAGGAAGAAATGCAGCAAGCAGTTATAGAAAGACTAATGAGTTGGTAGGAACAATACGTCTGCTTCAGTTAGTTGCTTTGAGGTACTTCTTATTTGGGAACAGAACCACTTAATCGAACTTGCAGTCACTCTTGCCAGTCAACTAGGTGATGGTCTGAACGCCAGATTTTTTCATCTTAATCGAGCATACTCTTACAAATGAAACATCGGAAACTTATTGCTTGAGGATTAGATATCAAAACGATGTTTCACTCGGGAAGCGTGGGTTTCTTTAGTGTTTCTCGACTTGTTAGACATGTTAATCTTTGTAGAAGAGGAAGCGACAAAGTCCAGCATATGATTGCAACTTGCAAGAGAAGCCTAAATGATGTGGATTCAAGGTATGCATGACTTCTTGCACTCTAAGGGGTAGATAAGCAATTTTTGAAATAAATGCAAACAAAGAACTTATGTTCAGGTTCTGAAATGGAACAAGGGCAAACCAGAGGGCTTTCTGCAAACTGATAAAAGCAAGAATGCCATCCATGCTTGACATCTTTTCCCATGCTACGATTATCATTTTCATCTGTTAGTCTTTAAACCCAACACTACTTATTTCACACAGAATAGGTACTAGGAAGAGATCTGTTTTAGATCCATGCAGCAGAACAGCTCTGCAGTGATAGCAACAAATTGAGAAACAAATCAGCACAGCTAGCAGTATCTTCTTCCTCATTGTTACTAATGACATATAAATATTTGTGTCATCAGAATCAAAAGACGAATAGCACTACATCCTCGTTTCCAACATAATGATTAATCAGAAGAAGGGTTCAACTCATAATAACCAGAAAGTGACACACATTTTCAAGGGTTGGGACCATCCACCAGTCAACAACATGTTAGATAAGCTTGGACGAACCTCCAACAACCGATTTCTAACTCTCCAATCAACTCCATCATGCCTTATTTCAAGGACAAAGAATGCAAAAGATACCTAGTAAAAGTTAAAAGAAATTGACAGTACATGTGATGCTACCCAATGTAAGATCAGAGAAAGAGCTTGTCTAATTTAAAAGTCATTTCAAAAAGATATAAGATAGACTATGAAAGACAGAGATGAAAAGTCAGCCAATGGGAGCAAAGATATGAACTGGTAGTCGAGATTTTCTCCTACACGGTTGAACTGTAAAAATGAAAGAAGCAGTAAGGAATGTGGTCAGGATGTGATTATATTGATATATTTCCTTGTGTTACTTTTCCTCATGTTTACTGTTGATTAGGCTCTCTTCACTTTGCAAAAAATAAAGAAAATAGAAGTATTTCACTGGAAGGAAAAGAAAAAAATGCTCTTCTTCAGTTGAACCTGGAAAAACTAACGAAAAAACTATTTTCTTTGTTACTTTAAAGCCGCTTCAAAGAAAGCTTTGACGCCTTTCTTTGTCTCTCCCTGATTTTTTTTTTCATTGTTAGTCAATGGAAACGAAGATTCCCCTCCATGTTTCTTTCCTGCCACTTTCCGAGGCCTTAGTAACCAAATAACAACAGCAAGAAGAAAACATTAGTGCTAAGTCATAAAAATGAACAAAAAACAGAAAATTATTATTCATAAATCCGGCCACAAATATGCATGATCCAGAAAAAGCTTACCAACAAATCCAAGCAATGTACTATGGGGGTTGTGAGCTTTGATAGCATCATAAAGTCCCCAAACGACATTATGTCCTCCTGGCGATTGTCTTCCAGAAAATACAACACCCACCCTGCAATAAGGTACTTGCAAAATGTGAATGTTAAGTGCTGCTGGGAATAAGCTAATGTGTCATGAGCCTAAGACATTTCTTAAAGGACCAATCTTCAAATGATGATGTGTGTACCAGAAAATAAAATGTATAATATAAGGAATAACCTACCAACTAATAAATGTTTCAAGGAAAAAGATTGATATTCACTGATGGAATCAGATCGATAGAATAAACTATCAAGGGAAACAATCTGTCCAATATTTAGAACAGTCAATTGAAACAGAACTCAACATTAGCATGCAATACCTGTATATACATGAGTTTATAACCCGAAATGTGGTGATACTTTAAGCATAGAAAGTACAAACAATTTTCCTTATCTACACCAGACTTCAAAAGAATCATCAAAGTAACCAACCTACTAGCATAAATGCCAATAATGATGAACCATTCCAAAAAGAAAGAATCATAAATGTATTCTTTGCTCATTGGCCAACATGCATGAGAAGTTCTTAGTCACACAACATGGACCTGCATGTCTAAGTGCATCCAGAATGCATGCTGCAGATACAAGTGAAAACAAGGCTAATTATGTTGTTGAGATGGCTTTTAGTAAGATGATTCAGATGATTACTTACAGATCAGCAATATCATACAATTTGTCTCAAATTTATGGAAATGCATGCTAAGTAACAACCTCTTCAGAAAAAGACACCAGAGAGTAAAAGTGCAACCCAGGCGAGACATTCTAGCACTTGACTGCATATATTACAATGATAAACTGGTCATTTCCCCTTTCAAGAGGAGACAACATCATATGATGAGACAGGGTGCTACAATTACTGAACATATAACTCTTATTTAGGAACCAAACATCAGGGATACACTCAAACAACTCCATGTTGCTCGAATCACTGGTTCAGAATTAATTAGAAAGCGAATAATAAGTCGCAGATGAGCATAAACCTTATAGCTGGATGCTCTGTTATGATCTGTGCATCAGGAACTTTGGCCGTTGCCCTCAGAAAATGAGCCAAACTTTGCCCATAAGTGTGGGGAAAATTTTGACCGATCACATGCGCACTAGCTGGATCTGCAGCTGTTGTTGCATCACCAAACTCCACCCTCACTGTGGTGCCCTGTTTTAGGTGAAGAGAGAGAACCAAAAGAAACAAGGAAGGAAGAAAATTAGAGTCTGACTTCTCAGAGATCCGATGAAGTAATCAGAATTACTACCATTAAGACAGCATGATATAAGATGCAATAAACTAAATAAATTAAAATCATTGCTAAATAATGAAAATATTGATCTACCAGTGCTACGACACGACACTAGTTCTTTTACATCTTGATATAATCTACGACTTTGATCTACCAATGAACCTTTACGAGTGATATATATCGGCTTGGAACCCATCCCATATTTCTTCCAAGACGAAGAGCTTGCTCACGCACAGAGCCGTGCGCAAAATCCAGTCAAACTTAATCAACACGTCCATCCAAGCAAATAAAGAAGAAGGTGGAGGGTAAAACGACAAAACGACCAAGCATAGAGTCTACGTAGTCAGGATTTGTCTCCTACAGTCCAAACAGAGCAAAACCTCGTCAAAATTATAACTTGATCCCAAAGCTACATCAAAGTCGTGTGTGAAGAAGGATAAACGATGCACAAAACTGAACACACACACACACACAAAAGAAAAGGTCAAAGATGCTAGTTTATTGGTTCCATATCAAACAACAGTACTCGAAAACAACAATGCTTGAAAAGGACACGTTCTCACGGCTAATGAGCCGATCTATAATAACCTGGCGTCGTACAACAAAACTGCGGCAACTATAAAACAAATTAGTAAATCGACGACAACATAAAGCATTAAAATATGATCGGCCGAAACACTGATTAAAGTTCACTACTTGACATCAAATCCAGTCTTCACCTAGAAATGGCCCAAACAAAACAAATTTAATCATCAAAACCCCAAGAAAACAAGAAGACGTCGTAAAGATCCGATCTTTCCAAGCGGCAATGCCTGCATCCCACTCCCACCGTTCATTAAACCCAAACGCTCGACGTATTCCGAAACCGCGGGGAAAAAAAATATACGATCTAACAGTACGATCGCTAGCGTTAAAATAACAACATAAAAAACGAATCAAAGCGAAAACAGATCGATTTCGTGACGGGAAAAAGGAGGAGAAGAAGGAAAAGATCTCAGATGGGAGCGAAGAAGGACAATGGAGGCGAGAAAACAAAACCCTAGAGGAGCGAGAAGGGACCTGGAGGCAAGGAGGGAGCTCCGGCTGATAGAGAGTCCTTTGCCTCTGGGTATCGGAGAGCTCACGGGGAACGCCGTAATCCGAATCCATCGTCTTCACTCTCTCTCTCTCTCTCTCTCTTCCGCTCCTTGGGAAGAGCGGTATTTGTACCGGTGGCGGTACAACCTGGCCCACCAAATCTCCTGCCCTAACTTTACACAAAACCCCAAAACTTCTTTTGTAATATTCACAAATAAGCCACTGAGGAGTATATAGAGTACGGATTTGTGCTTAGGTTTGGGTCGTCCGTGTATTATCTTCTATGCGGATGCAGCATCTTCCGTCCACGTCGAACATGTGAACACTGATTCACCTGCAAGCGGACGATTGAGTGGATGTATAGGAATTTTATGGGAGTTTGCTTTCTCTGGGATATACTCCTTCCCACGGTCTGGGGCTGCTGGGGCCAGGGGTGATAGAATCTTGAATTTGGACTATTAGGTAAAGCCTGCTATGGTGAGGATCCTAAATGGTCTTGGTTTCTTTTATTATTATTATTATATAGAGGATCCTAAATGGTTTAGTTTAATGGGTTAGCTCAGGCCTGGACCAGGTGTGGGTTTGATACGCTAGATTTGGAAATCTTGGACTAGGTTTTGCTGGATTTGGTGCAAGAAAGTGCGGTTGGAGTCCAAATGGGTGGAGTGTACTCATCTTGGATGGAGATTGGTGTGAGGCTAGGTTTTGATTGATTAATTTTATATAGGCTTTGATCAAATGATATCTTATTCGATGCATCTCCATTGGTTAAAGGGAAACATCTTTTAGTTAGAGTGTTGACCGTGGTTGCAAGTGTAAACTCTTGCATGCAAAAGCATGACTTAGACGTACCTTTTATTGCATATTCCAAATGGACCAACATGGCTATTTGTTAAGCGGACCAAACTAGTTTGATGACATGCTATTCATGATTTTCCCCATTTTATTCCAGGAACAGGGCACTAATTACCCAAGCAATAGGCTCAGAATAAATTTCAATCCAAGACAAAATTACTAAGTCTCAATCAAGCCCTTGAGTGAGACTCAATAGAATTATATTATATACAATATTGTGTATATATGTATATATAACAACCCTGAATTAAAGTCTTAATTAGGATTTTTATTTTTGAATCAATTAAATGTGAATTAAGATCTAAACTAATTTTTGAACCGAGAATGATATAATCAAGTTTGAACGAAGCCTTATTCAAGCTCTAAACAATTTCAACTTGATTAGGATTATTGAGCTGATCAATAATTAGGCTCATATTCAATTTGATTCAAAATTAAGCTCAAATTTAGATTGACACAATGATAAACAAACCAAGGTTGAACTCAAAATTAATTTCAAATCAAGCTTGATCAGAACAAACTTAGTGAAACTCTCTCAGCTACACATCTAGCTAGTGGGATTGTAAATACCTATGAAGTATTCACATTTCTTCTATTAGCCATATGTTATATGTGAAGCACTAACTCTATACATATTTATTGGACTAGAGTTCGGCATCAAATCAATCCTAGGCAAAGACCCACACTATCTGTTTATCCGGAAAAAAAAAGACCTCACAATTGCGTTGCAAGCCCAGGCATTACCTAGACAATTAGTCTAGAAATGTAGTCTTTGAAAGGTACAAATTAAGGTTTCGATCAGAGATCTCATCGACATAGGTAGACTAGTGCCTGATCGATGGCTACCTATCCGAGAGTCGGGCTCTTCCTCTGCAAAGTTCTTTGGGATCGGCTCCTGACTCAGACAGTTCTCAGGGACAGAAGTATGGAGATTTCGATTTCTGTCTAATCTACGGGCTAGAGGAGGAGTCGACGGAGCATGCTTTCCTCCGTTGTCCGAGGACGAGTTTGATGTGGAGGATAGCGGGCGGCCAATCGTAAGAGGTTATCAGTGGCCCTTGGCATCCATCTTTCCTAGATACGATCCGACGGAGCATGATCAAGAATTCATCCAGAGGCAATAGGATGGCGTATATCGCCTATCAGATCGGATTGTCCAAAACAATCTTGTGTTCAATGCTTGGAGTTTATCAAGGTCAACTTTGATAGTAATGTCAAAGATGATAGAGGTAGTTCAAATTTTATCATCTAGAGCATGGATGCTAAGCTCTAGACGGTGGGGGTCACAGCGCTTTGACTTGACCGTCTCTCAAATTGAGCTTCATACCGCTTGGACGGGCATCATTTGTCTGAGAAGGGAGTTGCGTGCTGAGAGAATCTTTATCGATGGTGACTTTGCCACTGTAATTGTCTGATCTAAGATGAAGCGAAGCATCTAGATGTTTACCCACTTCTCCACAACATCTGAAGATCCCTTCATCATTCTATCAAAATGACTATTCGACACGTTTATCGGGAGACTAACAATGCTATGGACTAATGGTCTCTTTTATTGTCGAGCATACTGAAGACTGGACATGAGCCAAGGCGGCGCCTACTCCTGCATCTTGAAAGATATTTTGTATTTTGACTCTTCGGATTGCTCTCTTACTATATTGGTATAACCACCTATTTGTATTAAAAGAAAAAAAGGTACAAACTTGAGATAAATAACACCATAAGCTTTGGAGGTAAAAGAAAACAACCATGAAATATGGACAAAGGAAGGGTTTTCTTTTGCTAGTAGAATGGATATTTTGAGCGTATATACTCTAAGTTCGGAGATAAAACTCATTTATGTTTGCTTAAAAATGTTATGAATATCTAAAAATGATACGGTGCAATCATCATACATTTGCATTCTCTCAAAATATCCAAATACTTCCATCTTTGGCATATTACCCTCGAATAGGCATACGCAATATATGTTTGACAAAAATAAACAAATATCAATAAAAAAATAGAAAACTGAATCGACAAAACTAAGTTGAAAATGAAGAAGTAAAAATAGAACAAAAACCCAAAAAAAAAAAGAAGAAAATGATACCCAAAATTGAGAATTCCAAATATTGTTAACAACAAATTTACAAAATAACAAAAATAAAAGAGAAATATGTAAAAACAAATCAAATAAGATCCAAGATAGGATAATGAAAACATGATAGAAACCAAAAAAAAAATCAATGCATTGGCTTATAAACAATCAAAATATTAGTGAAATAACAAAACAACACTACCAAATCAAAACAAAAACAAAAAAAAAACAAGGGCAACATATTTCATGTTCATTTTTAAATATAGAAACATCGCATATACTTATATCATCCCTGTTCGGGTGTAAATCCTTTGGATTAGGGATGGCAATGGGTAGGATTTGGATCGGGTAGTGTACTATCCATCCCCAAACTCGAACTTAATATCCTATACCCAAACCCTATCCGATACCCAATCGGGTAAGAAAAGAGATACCCATCCCCATACCCAACGGGTTCGGGATACCTGTGGGTAACCCATTTTTCCATACCCAACCCATACCCGCCCCATACCCAACCCATACCCATCCATTCTATACCCAAAAAAAAAGTAAAATAATTTTATGCATATTATCAATCAAAAATAGAATTACCAATTATATA
>KE504646.1:2158972-2190105 GCA_000441515.1 Elaeis oleifera
TGTACATATATATGTATATATATGTATATGTATATATATGTATATATATATATATATGTATATTCGGATATGGGTTTGGGTATTACCCATACCCATAGGTTCGGATCGGGTTCGGGTTCGGATAGAAAATAGCACTACCCATACCCTACCCATATCCGTACTATAGTTTTCGGGTTTTACCCAAATCCAAATCCAAATCCGGTCAAATCTTATTTTCGGGTTTGACCGGGTTCGGATAGGGTGTATATCCATCGGGTCGGATCAATTTTGCCATCCCTATTTTGGATGAGCCATTTTTTACTAATCAGGGTAACTCGGTTTGGAACTAAGACGATCCGAACAACACCATAGCTCCAGTCCATGATGACAGCCAACCCCATCATCGAATAGATGGTAATCTGACAAATACCAACTCTAACTCATCAAAAATTGATCCAGACATCGGATGACATCTCCTTAAGGATTATGACCTCTTATATGTTCAATCAATCTTGGGTTCAAACCAAAGTAGCACTCAGATGCCATACCGACCTCAAGCTACAAGCCATTTCAACAACGAGATCAACTCACTGGGATCTCCCAATGGCTTTTAGAATATGAGCATAATCCATGACTGACAACCATAATTTATAAATTAGTGGACAAATTTTCTATCCTGATAGTCTATCAGATCAAGATCCAACAATCTAGCAAATTAAGATCTATCAAATTTAGATATAATAGCTTGTAGCCCATCTCTATATATAAAGAGATAATAAGGAGATCTTAAGATAAGCAAGTACATAGTGCTCACACTCTCACTCTCCCATCTCTTTCTCTCTTATTCTCAAGCTCTAACTAACTTACTTATCGGAGGTTCCTTGCTAAAATACCTCCAGTGAGTGCAAACTTCTACTATAATGGACGAAGTGTCTTTTAACTAGGCCCGAGCTTCATATCGACGGATGATCGACATTAATTCAAAGATTTATAGCAACAATCCCCATCATGGTCATCCTAAACATCAAAGGAGGTGGTTGGTGGTGGGAGCAAGCTGAGAAGCAAAATAAGATAAAAATAAAATAAAATAAAAAATAAAAGCAAAATGATCATAATAGAAAAGTCTTCACGACATACGTCGTATATGGCAACAATTGTTATTTTCAAAGTAAGGGATTCTTTACATATGGTTCCCGTCCAAAATATGGGAAGTTCGAACCTCGGTCAAAAAGAAAAAAACGAAGTTGCAGACTAAATACGGGTCGAATCTTGCCACCCTCCAAACAACCAATGAGAAAGGTGGAAATTCCACGCATCTAGAACCTTCTTGCGGGCGTGGTCTATTTTTATTTAGGCGGCGCCTTGGTCGGCTGCCCTCCTCTCCAAGCATCAGCCTCCACCGTGGTGGAAGGGTTTATCTAGGGTTTTTTGGTCGCGTCCCTCTTCTCCCATTCTAAAACCCTAGGTTCCCCAACTAAGATCTCTCCAATGGCGATCGGGTCCATACTAATCTCGAGGCTGGCCAGGTCGAAGACCCTGGCCTCCGGCGTCTCCTTCCCCTGTCTCAGGTCCGCATCTCAGCTACTTTTCTCTTTCTTTCATCTCTATTCAGTTGTTAGTTTTCATTTTATTTGGATTTTTTTTGACGAATTTTGACTTTTATCTGAAGTATCCTGATGGAAAGTTGCAATTTTTATTCGTTAGATCTATCTGAACTTTAAAGATCGATAAAAAAATCTGTATTGTTTTTCTATCTGTGAATCCATAAAGACGTAATCTTTCCACTAGATTAGAAGTTGTTTTTCTGTGACTGCTCTTTTATATCTTCCAGTATGAATGACATTTAAGATTATTCATTCGGACAAAAGGATTTATTTTATTATAAACTTTTTTTCAAATGGATGCTATGTCTTCAGGGAAAGAAACAGAAAAGTTGAGTCATTTGTAATATTTAGATATGGGAACTCATGATAAGATCAATTCCATGTATAAATATTTGTTACTCATGTCGAAATTCAGCTATATTTTGATAAGAGGTTCGAGGAACAAAGATTGGTAAGGAAGAAAATCATGGAAACGACGTACCAAGTGAAATTTTATTCATATATTGCTACTCTTCACATAAGGATCCTGAGAGCTAACTGTCAAACATGATGTCTTTGCCTGCCATGGCAGAGAGGTTGCTTAACTTGTTATTTGGTATACTTTATCAATTTGTCTTTCTTAATATCCACTTGGAGCAGCGCAGAAGATGCAATTTTTTTGTTGTTTTGAAGTTAGGTTCATTTATCAGGCAGATAGGTGAGGATTTACGGATGGTTTCTAGACAAATTAGTTGATATTTTTAAAAAAAAAAATTCATTTACGCTTATTAGTTGTTTCTCGGAGAACATATGGCCAAACATAATTTGGACAACTGATTTCTGATGTCATTTTTGGATCACAAGGAGGATAATCTCTCTCTCCTTTTTTTTACTCAATTGTTAGTGCCTTCAGAAGTTCATCCTTTATAACATCTTATTCATTTTCTTCACTCACCTTTGCTTCACTGTTATGTAAATCTAGGCTTCTGGTCTTCTGAAGGCTTCACATGGCATATCTCCGTTATCTCAAAGATGGGCAGCTACAGCAAGGGCATTCAGGTTCAAATATGCTATTCATGTTTCTCCTTACCTTCCAGTCTTCCTTTTCCCATCCCATGTTGGTCGCTGATTTATCTTTTCTGATTGGTTTGTATAGCTCTAAACCTGCTGGTGCTGATGTTATTGGGATTGACTTGGGTACTACGAACTCTTGTGTTTCAGTCATGGAGGGCAAGGTGTTTTTCCTGCTTAGCCACTTGCCTTTTAATTTTGCAACCATGTTGAGTTCCATAAAGTTTCTACAGTCTAGAATCAAGGTCTCTTGATTTAAATGTCGGCTTTAAGCTTCTAATACATATAAATCTTGAATCAATTGGTGCAGAACCCAAAGTAATTGAGAATGCTGAAGGTGCAAGGACGACACCTTCTGTTGTAGCCTTTAATCAGAAGGGTGAACTTCTGGTTGGTACCCCAGCAAAGCGCCAAGCTGTGACAAATCCAACAAATACTTTATTTGGCACCAAGCGCTTGATTGGAAGAAGGTTTGATGACCCACAAACACAAAAGGAAATGAAAATGGTACCATACAAGATTGTCAAGGCACCAAATGGAGATGCTTGGGTGGAGTTGAATGGACAGCAATATTCCCCAAGCCAAATTGGGGCATTCGTCCTCACCAAGATGAAGGAGACTGCAGAGGCTTATCTTGGTAAAACTGTTTCCAAAGCTGTCATCACAGTTCCTGCCTACTTTAATGATGCCCAACGCCAGGCGACAAAGGATGCCGGGAGAATTGCTGGACTGGATGTGCTGAGGATTATTAATGAGCCTACGGCTGCAGCTCTTTCGTATGGAATGAACAATAAGGAGGGATTAATTGCTGTATTTGATTTGGGTGGTGGGACTTTTGATGTCTCAATCCTTGAAATTTCTAATGGAGTTTTTGAGGTATGCTGTCGTTTTGGTTCTGTTTCTCTTCCATGTTAATCTTTTCATTTGTTCCATTTGTATAATGTGATTATCTGCTTTCAGGTCAAGGCTACTAACGGAGATACCTTCCTTGGTGGTGAAGACTTCGATAGCGCGTTGCTGGACTACCTGGTCACTGAATTCAAGAAAACTGAAAACATTGATCTAACCAAAGACCGGTTGGCATTGCAGAGGCTTAGAGAGGCCGCTGAAAAGGCAAAGGTGGAACTTTCATCCACCGCACAAACAGAGATAAATCTTCCATTTATTACTGCTGACGCTTCTGGTGCCAAGCACTTAAACATTACGCTGACCCGATCGAAGTTTGAAACTTTGGTTAGCCATCTGATTGAGAGAACCCGTATCCCATGCAAGAACTGTCTAAAAGATGCAGGAATCACAGCAAAAGAAGTTGATGAAGTCTTATTGGTTGGGGAATGACAAGGGTTCCAAAAGTCCAGGAAATTGTTGCCGAGATCTTTGGGAAGACTCCGAGCAAGGGGTGAACCCCGATGAGGCAGTTGCCATGGGGCTGGCGTACAGGGCGGCATCCTGCGGGGTGATGTTAAAGAGCTTCTCTTGCTTGATGTCACCCCCTCTCCCTGGGTATCGAAACCCTTGGAGGGATCTTTACCAGGCTCATCAACCGGAACACGACCATTCCAACCAAGAAGAGTCAGGTCTTCTCCACTGCTGCTGATAACCAGACACAGGTGGGATCAAGGTATTGCAGGGTGAGAGGGAGATGGCTGCAGATAACAAGCTTCTTGGGGAATTCGAGCTCACAGGCATTCCTCCTGCTCCGAGAGGCATGCCTCAGATAGAGGTCACCTTTGATATTGATGCTAACGGAATTGTGAAGGTCTCAGCAAAGGATAAGGCAACAAGCAAAGAGCAGGTAATTACCATCAGATCCTCGGGTGGGTTATCAGAGGAAGAGATAGAGAAGATGGTGAAGGAAGCAGAGCTCCATGCACAGAGGGATCAAGAGAGGAAGTCCTTGATCGATGTGAGGAACACTGCAGACACTACAATTTACAGTATCGAGAAGAGTCTGGGAGAGTTCAGAGACAAGATACCAGAAGAGGTCGCCAGAGAGATCGAGTCTGCTGTTGCTGATTTGAGAGCTGCAATGGGTGAGGACAATGTGGACAAGATCAAGGAGAAGATTGATGCAGCAAACAAAGCTGTCTCAAAGATTGGGCAGCATATGCAACAGGGTGGAGGTGGAGGATCTTCATCTTCAGGATCGGGTGGAGGTGATCAGGCACCTGAAGCTGAGTACAAAGAAGCAAAGATGTAGGGTTATGCAACAACATTCTTCTTGATATTTTATAATTTTGAAGTCGAGATTGTTGATTTGCTCCTCTTCCCTGTAGCTGGTTTATACTTTTGTTATTAAACTTAGTTTATCCTGTTTAGGTATGGGTAACTCTGGAATTTGAGACAGAGACCAGGTTCTGTTGTTTTGTCTTTTGATGGATGCTGAACTTGCGTCTCACGAGATTGTGTGCGTGTGTGTTCCAACCTGAGGATTTATTCGAATATCATGTGTTCTATCACAAATATTTAAGTTTGCCTTGTGATAGGTGTTCTTTTGCGTTGCGTTGAAGCTAAGGCCGTGGTTATTTGGTCCAGGTCAGCAGTTGGCGAGGGCCAAACATTGCACATTGCCACTTGGGTGCTCTGCTTGGTTTGTCATGAATCTAGGTAATGCGCACTTGTTTTCAAAACTAAAAGAGGTAGCTTACAAAAGGAGTGGTAAGACCTGCAGCGGCCAATTTTCATTTACTCAGCAACAAAGGTACTCGTTGCAGGTGACAGCTAAATCAGATGTTAACTAATAAGATATACTTAATGAAACCTCTATGAACGATACCCTTGAGCACATGCAAGAAATGTAAGATGCCATTACTTGCTACCTGCAGTGGAAGTGAAAGAACATACAGAAAGAAGGGACTTCTTCTCAAGGCTGGAAAGAGCCAAGCTCAGAGAAATTATTTCAAGGATTAGTCGAAGAATTATATTAAGTTGTTATGGCTGGCTGCTACCATCATCTGCCTAGAAAGTTCCACAACTCTTCAATTGAGAGAAGCTACAGAAAGAAGCCAGCATTTATTTTTACTGGTAGAACCTGTCTTTCTGTTCCATATATACAACAAGTCTCACATGGTTCAGGAAGCTGAAACAGAACTGACATGAGAGAAGAAAATGTAACATCTAAATTCCAGTTGACCTGCGATAATGTCAAACTTCTATTTCATTCTAGGTATTTATTCACAGCTCCGTACAATTACCTATTCTGCAATATAAATTCCTATCACTTCAGTATCGTGATGGCTTATGAATAATTGCAATAACTAGCTTAATTTGAACTTCATAATTAAAATCACTAACATACCTTGCAGCAGCATAAATTTGTCCTGCAAACTTTTATTGAGTGACACCAGTTCAGATAGATCACTTCTGGAACTTTAATCTGTGCATATTGGTTCTGTGGAAGCAAAAACTCGTGGCACAGACCTTTTTTCCCTTAAATTTTTGCAGCTGGTTTCAACGGAACAGTCCAGAAACTTAACATTCAAAAACAGAGCTCAAAAACATGAAAAGAAAGTCACAGTTCAAAAACAATTATAGCACCATCCAAAAGACTGAGAATGTTGAAGTTACAGTTTCAACAAACCAATCCAATAAGGAGACACAAAACATCCAACACTCGAGCACCACCCCTCTCTTCTGAAGAGGGCAATCGACATCGAATTGTTTACCCTGCAGCTCTCAGGCCACTGGTTCAAAATTATCATTGAACTTTTGATGAATTTATATTATGTGAATTGATAAAGCTTGTCATCTGGAACAAATGCCTAATGAATCAATCATCATTCCTCAGACAAAAACCTTATAACATAAAAGGGCAAAAGCTCAACTAAGTAAAGAACATCTTGAACCCAATTATCCTCCTTCGATCTGATCCACTTTCGAAAGCTTTTCAAACCCCAATACAGTCCTTGACCAACAACCCAAGATTCTGAAACCCCTCTTCTGACTTGTGTAAACAGTAAGACTAATAACTCTTAGATTGTATCATAAACAACCTTATTCTCAGTGCCCTATAAGTACAGGCAAGATTTAATAATATCAGAATACATAAGACTCATAATCTCCTCCTCACGGTTCAGTCAATTTAACAAATCTGTATGAATCCATTGCATGTTTGATGTGTGTGATATGCCCAACCCAAGTCATGTACATGTTCTATAGAACTAGGGAGAACTTTGCTATGTTGAGCTGCCATACTAAAACCTAAACATATCACATAGTTAACTGCTAATGTGGAAAAAAATCTGGAAAAAAGCAAAGGAATAATGGTACTACCAAATTGATAATATACACGTCATGCAATATATTCATCTATGTGAAGCTCATAAGCTTGCAAGCATGGTGAAACTCTTCTGGTTTCAACCTACATGTGGCTCTTCATCCATAATGTGTTCAGACCACAGAAGAGAAAATCAGAATCAATCTTTAATGCTTGGCTGTCTGTTATTTGACATTCAACAAAATCAACAAATCTTAATAATTGATTCAGGCTTCAATTATTCCAGGATAAATCATTTCCATGAACTGTCTTTGATTAAAAGTGCAGCACAACAAATAAAGATAGAAAAAGTTAATTAAAAAAAAAAGAAACAGACAGTTAGCAAGCGATAGAAGCATCTTATAACATGCCTAAAAGTCATAGCAGAAGAATTCGTTAGAGACTATACCTGGTACATGAGGATGAACATCAATCCATCAGATCATGGCAAACCAAACAGATATGTAATAGACTACAAAAGATCGCAGTTCTCATTCACACAGTGAGATCAAAGAGACCATTTTTGAGGTTCAAGGAGTGCAATCAAAATGCCTGGACCATAAAGTGTTTCAACAATAAAGAAGCAGAAGGCCAAACAGAACTCCTTGTCTAGGTCACCTATGAATAGAAATGACAAACAAGAGACTGCAAGACATGCAACATGAATTATGCATGCCTCTCCTCTCTTTCCCGATTCCACTGTTCAATCCTAGCCCTTCGTTCCTCACTTCCTTCCTCACTGGCTCCTTGTCTGCCTAGGGCTCCCATGTCGCCGTCTTCCACCATCACTGTCATACCTTCCATGCCTGTCTCCACTCCTCCGCCCACTTCCATGGTAGTCCCCACGGTCACGGTAGTCTCTATCACGATAGTCTCTCCGATAGGATGGGCTCGGACTTCGGCTACGGCTCCCCCATGAGACCTCCGGTAATGTCCAAATAGCTTCCTCCTCAACTCTCTACTGATCTGTTTGACATGCATAAAATTGCAATATCCACCACGGTTGCAGCTGTTCTCCTCAAACTGCCGGCAAGTGGCCTCCCGAAAGTCCGTCACAGGTGAGAAGTCCACAATTATCGGGCGGCCTGAGTAGAACCTGCCTTGAAGGGCTCTAAGAGCTGCAGCTGCTTGTTCTTCTTCCCTGAACTGGACATAGACATTTCCGATCATGTGATCCGCAAGGTTATCACAGACATTGAGGCTCTCAATCTCACCAAACTTGCTGAGCTCCTCAAAGATGTCCTCATAAAAATCCTCAAAGTGCTCCTGGATCTTTCGGGGGTCAATAGGTTGGCCCTGCGCATCAATTCCTGGGGTGATCATGTCCGGCCGCTGATACATGTTGGAGAGGAGAAGGGTGGGAGATATTGTGGGGCGGTTGTGGAGACGGGAGCACCTGTCCCCATGGCGGCATGCTCCAATCTTGAAATAGAATGGGCAGTTCACCCTATCCTTCTCGGTACCAAAGATCGAAGCCAAGTGCTCCGCCATCAATCCCACCCAGCGGAAATAACCCTAAAACCCCCAGAAATCCTAGATGACGATAACAACAATGTTAGAGTCAACCATTTCACCAAATATTTTTTTTTAAAAAAAGAATAGCATCTTTATACACGATTTGAAGAACATGTAAAGAACAAAAGAAATAGAAGTAAATCAAGATTGCAGTTATGTTCAAGAAATTGGAAGTGCGGTTTACTAAATCCAGCTCTAAATATAATCATAGAGCTGAGGAAGTTTAGCATTTAAAACGAGTGATCGTTTGCCAAGATTCTGATTCAGAAGATAGCCATTTGCTGACAGGAAATCTTTATTCTTTCGGAAAAAAGGAATATCTCCGAAGGAATAAAATCACACACTTCGATTGATTAGGTTTTGAGATTTTTTTTTCCTTGAATTGATCAAGCTTAGTGAACTAAAACTCCTAATACCAGGGTCCAGCTAGTGTCAAAAACCCTAATCTCCAAATGATCTAAAAAAGATGAGGGGAAAAAACGAAAGAACAGCAGGAGTATGCTCCAACTCCCCGATCTTCTTAAAACCCACAATCACCATAGCATCTGGAAAAAAAATAGAGAAAAAGAACAAAAAGAAAAGCGAGAATTAGGGTTCTGTCTGATGCAAAAGACCACTCTCAGACGAATCGAAGCACGGAACAATGGATCCCAAAACCCTAGCAATCAATCCTTAGCTCTCAACTCGTATCAAAACGAACAAGCTAGGGAAAAGCGAGAGAAATTATAGAAGAGAAGATATGATGCCAGAGTTTGGAAGCAGCTGACCTTGTGGAGCCTCGAAGGAGGGATTGGATCGACGAATCGAATCGCAGGTGGTTTCGCCACCGTCGAGAGTCTTCCGAAAGGGACGACGGAGAGTGTGTGTCGGTTGATGGGAGCATATATAAACTTGACCACAGTGTATACCGATTCAAGACCGTCCGTTTGCGCTGATGGATGGATGCATCACCGTTTGTTGTCGTTTCAGGTGAATTATTATCTTTTCCGCAACGAAGAGCCAGATGAAGGGAAATAGGACGCCGACTTTAGATTGAAAACGATGGAGTGGAGATGCCCGGTGTTATATGGAACTTGTGAGGGTGTTATTTGAAATTATGTGTTGTCAATTTTCATGCTATATAGAATGAATTATGGCAACAAAACCTCATCATCTTCTAAGGAGATAATATTAAATTATATAATCAAAATAAAATATATGCGAAAATATTTTATGTATTTTATATTATAATTAAGTACGCTAATTTTAATTTCTGAGATACTTAATTTGATAATACAACTCTCTCTCTCTCTCTCTCTCTCTATCTATCTATTTATATACATTTATAGACATACACACACACAAACATGAGCTTGGCAGCAGATTATTCCTCTTAGATTTATGGTACAAGACTTTCAACCATCAAAGATATAAAGAACAAATTATGAATGCAATGCAAGATTTTATAACCAGATAAAGTAAAAAATATGCAGAAATACACAAAAGAATTATGAGTTATACAAAATGTTGGAAGAAAATATCGATTAAAAACATTACGTTAGATTGCTATCCATTTATCTTTTATAAGTAGGGATAAAGCTTGATGGTTGTGATCTGTAAATATTTAGTAGATATGTTCTCTGCTAAGCAAAGGAGAAGAAATTAATTAATTAATTAAAATATTGAAGCATAATATATGTAGAATGAAATAAGAATGGCATTTTAGTTAGCTCTATCCTTTGAAAAAATACTCTGATTAGTTTTCCTTTTGTACATGAGGTCTGTTTACAGGAGCCATTCAAATGGACAAATTGGCTGGATCGGATATGATATTGGCTAATCCAGAATTTAGGACTCCATAGTTAGCAAGCCAAACATAGCGATCCATGGCTGCAATATTTGTTAATCCAAAATGTAGGTCTCGATAATTAGCAAGCCAATGAGTCACCTGATTGGCTTGCCTACATACATGAGGGACATTTTTTTAATACATGAGACACTTTAAAACCTTGGACTCTATGACTTGGCCCCCAAATGCGTCTAACAAGGATGACACAAAGCTGCTGGAGCCGGAAATCTCTTTTCAGGATTGCTAGCAATCAGAAGTTTGGTTGCTGGTTATCAGAACTGGATTGCTACTTAAAACCTGGCGATCCAAGCACAATTGCGATGCAATCAACCCACCAAAACCTGCCTAGCTCAAACATGATTTAGATGAAATTATCCATCTTTTATTATTAAATTGAAGAAACTCAATGTCTTTCTTGCTATTTGGCACAAAAAAATATGTATTAATCCTCCACAAATTTAGACTGTCATCCAAAGTGAAGCAATTACTATCTTTTAAATATCACATTTTAAATTATTTCAATTTACTTCAAGCTGCTTGGTCATTTGGTTGAGGCATAAACTGTGCATCTCAAATGTATCTGCAGGCAGGATGTTGTTAAATGGGGTACTTGTAGAAGTTTTCGAGAGGTGGTAGACCTGGGTTCAAGTACTGCTCTCATCCCAGTTTTGTCAAACAATGGAGGATGGATTGATTGTTATTCCTTTCTATTCATCTGAAACTATATCATACCATAAGCAATTCCAATGTCTTCATTATTTTCAAAGCTGGCTACTGTGGCTTCACCACATTTTCGACGAAATACGTAACTACATTTTAATATTGTGGATGGTGATGGCTGACTGGCTGTACAAGTAAATAATAAATAAAGCACAGGCATCGATGTGAAAATTTGTTGAAGGAAAGCTTCTCAATTTTCTGAATATTTTACCTATTATAATCCTTACACTTTATCTGTTTGACATTTTAAACATACGCTGTGTATGTACACTATGCCTGTGTCCTGTTTATATCATCCTATACTGCATTCTTGGTATGGAAGTATAGATCATATGTTTATTCATTACATTTGTTTATCTTTTATGCATGCCTGCGTGCGTGTAGAGAGAGATTACATGTTGTTTTAGTTCGAAACACAAAAAAACTGCACTTGAGCTAATGGCAGGATTCTATATCCTGTAATTAATTTAGACTTTTTGGCCCAATTGCATGTTCTTCATCCCTAAATACAGGTTGTTGGAGCCCTATCTCCTCTCCAATGCTTATATCTCATCATTATCTCTGTTAAGTTCCGATTTTATCACATTGCTTATGTTTCTCTTGTGAATTGGCCTTTGTTTGATTGTGACTAGCGTTTTATCACAGAGAGAGAGAGAGAGAGACTGCAGCTCATGTTTTTGGATTTGGCTGTCTCAATCATATCCTACAATTTTTAGCATTTTCCTTTGAAATTGCATCAAGAAATATTTTTCATGACATGACTTGGAATCAATAACATGGAATCTGTTAGAACAAAATTTTGAGTTTTCCTCCAACAGAATCTACCCACGAATTGTTGTTTGTCACCTGCGATCAGAAATGGATGCTTGCAGGAAATTATGGCCTTCAACGGAGAACTCATAAAACTGACAGAAGTGACTGAAGACTTATAGTGGATGACTGTTTTCATGTGATATGAAGAAGAAAGGATTAATTTGAAATTATCTAGCTTTCTCTTAGTGTGCCCATAATAGGATGATGGTTTCATAGGATTCATTCTGAAGTCCAAATTAGTAACTTTATTGTGACATCTTACATTTATAAATATATATTCATACAAAGCAAAGTTGAATGCCTTAGGCTTGACTTATGAGCTGGGTATCAGTTGCAGGTAGTGGATTACAGTGTTCACAGGCTATGGGACTAGAATATTTTTAGGAAGAGGCAGAATGATCATATTGAGCTACATCTTTTGTTTTAACTGAACTATTATAGCTTCTTGAAACTACTCATGTTTGTCTTCAAATAATCATCTTCTTTTCTGCAGTTCTGACATTCAACAAGGGATGCTTGAAGTGTTCCTTTTGTCTTCCAATCACTGAAAGTTTTCATGATGTTATATATTTTTCAAATAGTATTCAACTTTCTGAAACATATTCCACTGTGCACGTCCACCTATGGTTTTATAAACTTAGTTCATCAAGAGAAGTATCTCTTTTCTTCCATCTTTCAATGTCCTATTTCTCATATCTTCATATTCACATCTCTTTAAGTATCTCTTACTTTTCTTCACTTTTGCATCCTCTTTTTTCTTCTTTCTTGTAGTGACTTCATTTTCCTTGTGCTTTTAGACTGAATTATGAATGTCCATCATATGTGATGGTTCTGTCCTATATCTTTGCACACATCCATGAACAAGTCACTATAGTTGCTGATTTTGTGATCTCAACAAAGTTATTTTCTGTGAGTTTTCATTCTGCAGAGTTTTATTTCCTGAAGCTGGCACTTTGTTAGGCTTATACTTGATTTTTGATCTTACAGTTTGATTTGCTTCGGATGATATGAAAATTCATGGATGAGAAGCTTGTCCGATATGAAAGTGGTTCTGAAGCCTTGGTTGGTGTGTCGATATAGAATTCAGAACTGAATTGTTCATGTGGTCGAAGTAAGATATTAATGTTTTCTACTGATTACCTAATATGATTTGAAAATGTAAATCTTGTGAATCTCAAGTTTTGTGTGGTACAATTTGATACTCTCATCTTATTATTCTACTGTTAGTTTTAGGAATGCAGTGCTAGGAAAAATTATTATTAAACTTCTTTCTGCATTTTTTTTACCAAACAGTTCTGCATCCTCTCTAGGAATTTGTTAATAGTTAACATATTTGTTGCGTCAGAACCCCATGCCAGTATTACTCATAATTGTACAATGGAAGATAATGTAATGGAGTTATAATCTGCATCTTTAAGCTATTATAATCAATTTTCTTTCATAGAAGACATGTTTAGCAGCATTTCCTATCTTTCAAAATCTTATTCACAGGCCCAATTTAACTTTCCTTTTTTTTTTTCTATCCAAAAAATTCTGGCAGAGGTCTACGGAGGCTGTGGAGATGCTTGAGGGCTAAAGTTACAAAAGTCCAAAGGCATTGCATTTGCGAGACTTTACTCGATATTCTGAATATATTAAAGATTTAGAGCAGCTAAAGGGGAAGCACCTCCAGATCTATGCAAACATGGGTAAGATTTGTAAGCCAAGCAACATGTTATTTTGGAGTTGCCCTAGTTCTGAAGCCTCCCTAAGACCGGTCACTATGATTATGTTGCCACTTCATATTCTAATTCTTATTGGTTCTTTTCTTATCATCAGCTGCCAAGACTACATCAAACCCTAGGATTATTATATAGGAGTCTTCAAACTGTCAACAACTCTTGTCTTGAAAGAGAAAGGGAATGGTACTTGTTTACAATGATGGAACTTGTTTATGCCTAAACTGATGAATCCATTCTTGTTTCTTTTGATGGTTCATTTATATTTGATCAAAAAGTGGGCCTAAACCAACTTTTAGTCACTAAAGAGATCCCAATGGTGAGACAGGAAACTGACACAACTTTTCAAAAGTTAGCTACAAGGGAAGGATAGAAACTCAGGTGAGTTATCTCAAATGAACAGAATATGGAAGGAAGCAGCATTGTAAGTACTGCCATTAAATATATTATCGCTTAACACAAATAGGATATCAAAAGTTAAAAGTAGAAGTAATGAAGAAAGTATTGCAGAGGCGCATGATTTTTATTCTATCCATATGTAAGAAAGTAGCTTTCCACTACTTCCTCACACCTTTTCCTTATCTTTTCTCTCTTTTTTTTTTTACGGAGTATCATTATAATACTCCCAGTTGATCACATTTATCGGACTGGTAGAATCGATGGGTTACTGGAAAGGCAGCAGGAAACACATGAAGTTGTAGATTTAAGTCCATGGAGGTTGGTCAAAATCTGCTACTGTTATGCCATCCAGCTTTGTGGGACAAATTTGATGAGTGGTTGGAGGTAACAATCAACCATGCCAACTGCAGAGATGAAAACCTCCTTCAAGCTTCCACCATAAGTCCAGCAAGTGGGAGTAAAACGCGATGATTGGTAGGTGAGAAAGGTTCTGTAATACAGAGGAGTAACAGAGGCTACTGGTGATGTACGAAGGCCAACAGTGGTGAAAAAAGGCATTGTGCTGCATGTGGGGAAGAAGTGCAGTGCAAGGCATCCTCTGGTTCAGCCCATTCTTTCTGCCTCTCTGTTGCCTAACTGTCACCATTATTACCATCACTAACATTGAACTGGTATAAAATGTTTCATGTTGGGAGTTTTCTACTATAGCTCTCATCGAAAAAAACTTGGTGGTGAAGTTTGGTGTCTGCAATGGGGTCTCCTCACGAAGGACCCCTTGGCATGGTTTCCTGTTTGTTGCTTCCACCCAATTCTTCATCATAGCACTCTGCTTAGCCACCGGTTGGCTGCACTCCGCAGAATATACACCATCACTCCATAGCAACAATGTGACTTGCACCACCAACACCACCAGCAGCAGCAGCAGCAGCACTGGCATTGGCATTGCAGCACAACTGCACCATGCGCATACGAGGATTCACAAGTACAAGCAAGTAGGTGGTGGTGGTGGTGGAGGAGGAGGTGGAGGAGGAGGAGGTGGTGGTGGCGGTGGTGGAGGTGGTTGGGGTTATGGCTGGGGATGGGGTAGCATGGGTGGCGGTGGCGGTGGAGGTGGCGATGGAGGTGGCGGCGGTGGAGAAGTTAGTGGGGGTGCTGGTGGAGATGTGAAGAAGGTGGGAAGGAGGGAGTGAAGGGAGACATCACAGGCATGGAGGTAGAAGAGGAAGCGGACATAGGCCAAGTTACAGCTCAAGCTTGTACCGAGTAGGGGAGTATGCAAGGTGTTCCGGCGGAGGGCGGTGCGGTGGGATGAAGCTCTTGTGCCCCATGCACTGCAATGGTCCATGCTTCTATGACTGCGAGAGCAATTGTAGGGCTCACTGCAGATTATAATGAAGAAAAAACGAGCATGCCGAGGTCTCTGTTTGATGTGTGTGTATGGTGTTCCTTTGCGTCTTTCCTCCTGTTAGGTCATTTAGATGACTCGATTGACTTTGAGTTTGAGGTTTTTAGTGCTCACTAATTATTTTTGAGGGGGCCTTTTAGTGCTTTGGCACCTCATCGTTGAGATCACAGATTGGTTTTTGGGTATTTTGCGGTCGTCGAACTGCGGTGTGTGTTTGTTCTGGGGCCAATATGGCATGCTCCTCATGTCTTGTGCTGATGTCAGTGGCAAAGGGGTCTTATGTGCGTGAGGGAAACTGTAACCTAACACGAGGAGGATTTCTGTAAGCCCTTGGACAGTGCAATGACCCCTAAAGATGTAGCAAGACATTGTCCGACAATTTTTTATGCATGAAACCACGGAATGACATGCATGTACCAGCTTGTATCTCACGTACACGCAGGCCTTGGAATGACATTGCCATGTCGTTTCAAAGCCTAATAAACCACAGATATGACGCATGGGGATAAACCCATGAAGTTTTTTCTTTCTTTCTTAACACGAGAATAATGGCTTTAACACTTTTACCAGAACGAGGACTTCCAGGATGAGTTACCTCATTACCTTGCCTATACTTGACACTTCATACCAGAACAAGGGATTCCAAGGCGAGTTATCTCGCCTTAATAACCATAGGAGTTATGTTTGCAAGTGTCCTATGTTGATTTAATATGCATGTATTGCTTTAGACTATTAAGTGCGTGCATTCATCTCAGTCACAAGAAATCACAGCATGAGCAATCACAACACCCCATAAGTCTTTGATACATACACGAGCCATCATATCATCTGTCCTAAACCAACTTCTTACTTTTAGCTTACCCATGTTTGTCTCAGACTCATTCAAAACTGGACGAAATAACATAATGAAAAATATCTTCTGATCGACTCTTGCTATTATCTTATCTGGCAAATAACTTGTTACATCACTCCAAGCAATCCACAGCCAAATTAGACTGCCTCAGCTCCTGCTCGATAAAATCCACGCAAAGCAGTTTTATACATTAAAAACAAACCTATAACGAATTTCGATCCAACACCCTCATGCACCACCCAACGCCTGAAACTTCGGGCATCGTTTCTTAATTGTCAAAAATTTACAGCACCGAGTGGTCCGCGTCATCGTTCTAAATCCCAAATAACAATGACAGCACAATTGCCATAGATTTTTCATGAGGCTCGTAGTCAACAACAACACAATACAAATCTCAATTCCATCACTCCAAACATTTACATACGTCTGCTATCAAAGCATTCCACAAAATTCTCAACCATGTTTAGCTCATTTCATCCAATGGGATCCATAACCGAACATGAAGGAAGCGATGCTACATTATGGATCACATGAAGTTGTAACGATGAGCCTGTAGCACTCTAATGCACTGATATCAAAGTTAGATTTACAAATACACACACCTAGATGGTGTTCTTCAAGGTTAATATGCAACTGTCTATTCAAATTTCTCAACCCTAGCTTAGTAACCCTAGCTACAAACAACAAGCCATAACCCAGTTATGTCGGACCAACATCCACAGCTGAAAGTACCAAATATCAGCGCATATGACATATTACATAAACAAGGGTCCAGTATTCCAGCTTATTTGAGCTTTGCCGCATGATATCAAACAGTACCAGTCATCTCAGCAACATGAGAGTTCTTCAAGCCTGAAAAAACAATAACTGAAGTAAGAAAAAAATCAATTGGAGAGAAACGGAATTAGTATAATACAGAGATGTCAGCATGGATCAAGAGCAAAGAACCTGAAGCACAGAGTAGATCATCAACACAGAATACCTCCTACTGCTTCCCAATTTTGCCACTACAAGATATTAGCCTGAGAAAACCTAAGTCACTATTATATATCCGACTGTTCAAAGGGCGCACGTACAAATAACTGGCCATGCAGGGTGACAACTGCTGATGTTTGATGTGGATCAATTCGTGAAGGCAAGGTAATAACCTGTGAAAGAAGTCATATTCTATTAAGAAAGTATGAATTGATAGAATTAAGATCATTTCATTAAGAAGACTTAAAATCACCTTTTTAAAGGGGGTGACACCCCACGGGTTATCAGGTTGCTCTGGCTCACCAGATATAACCAAACGACCAGCAGGATCTGATTGAACATGCACCTGTGTTCATCCATAAATAATTTACTGATGATTGACACAAATATCACTTCTGATACTTGTTTCTCATACTTTTTCATTTGATGTCAACAAGAATAAAAACAAACATATTTTTTTTCCTGCTCATATGCTAATTATTAGATGACAGATGGGCATGAAATTAATGTAACATGATCATTCCATGGCCATGCAAGAATGCATTACTAGTTTCAACATGATCATTCCATGGCCATGCAAGAATGCATTACCAGTTTCGAAGCAAGGAATGGCATGCATCTTTACCTCTTCGCGCAGAAGCCCAGGAACCAAGGCATAGACTTCAAAACAGTCTTTCTGCACAAAATCATAAAAACTTCAAGCGAAAAAACTTGATTGAACAAAAATTATTTTAGAAAGGTCCTATAACCAGTATATATCAGAGATGGTGGCAAAAGTACAAGCTCTATTTATTCCCTCACAAATATATTCCCTTTGACAGCATGAATCTATGAGCATCAAAAGAGATTCAGCTAAAAGTATATTTTATTTGAAAAACTCACAGTTCGCCGGACATTGATCTTCACCCAATCAGCAGGAGCCCCAACATCAACAACCATCGAATCCCCTCTGCCAATAGAAAAATATTTTTAACACCACAGTGAGTCAATATCAAAGTGTGATGCAACAGTAGTTCAATAAATGAGAAATATCAGGAAAACAATTATGATTAAGAAATTAAAAAGATTTAAACTTGTAACTCATTACGGGATTGCCCAAAAAAGGGAATAGTTATGGCTAGCATAAGCAATTTTTTGTATATGTATGAAGACATGGGGAATCCACCCAGCACCAAGAGATCTGAAGTTAGTGATTTTCTCTGCAACAGCATTAAAATCAGATTTATACCTAGGGAAAGGCCTAAAATAAATACAGATTTGAGAAAAACAGAAAGGAGATCAAATCCACAATATTGGGGTGATTCCTCGAGCATATATTCCATCTAAGATTCAAGACATGGAGTCCTCATCTAGGAATTCAAAATAAGGGGGATAATTCATAAATTTTTTTTCAACACAATAAATTTCAAAACTATTGACACTATTACAAGAAGAAGCAAAAATATTCATAATGCATAAGCATTGGTAATTTGGTATCATACAAGGTTTTAAACCCCCGAAGATGGGGCTGTCCCAATTTGCCCATGGAATGGGACGCACCACCATCCTGCCCTATCCTGACACTTGGAACAAAGGATGTCGCATTATGTGTCGATTGAGACGCTAGGAGAATGGCAAGACAATCCTGTCCTCATAATCAGGATGGTACCTCGTCCCAATGCCCCGTGGGACATACACCCGAGATTTGAGACCATGAAATCATGACATATAGCTTTTTAATGAAATAAAAGATGTTGCACATTCAAGCTTTGATTTCCATGATAGAATGATCCTACTAATTGGTTCACCAAATCTATTTTTAAAAGTGGATTTCTGGAAACCATGATAGATGGACTTTAAGTCCTTGAAGTTCAAGGGTCTATGCATGACTATTAATTTGTTCCTCTACATTCTAGATTCCTTATATTACCCTACAACTCAGATCTCCAAGGATATCCAAACTGAACTGGCCATAAATCTTACCCAAATTTACCCCTTTGGTCCAATTCAAATCCAAACCCAAAGATTCATGGTCAGATCTGGATCTAAAGACTCCACTCTGTTCCAATATTCCAGATGGATATTAGAAATAAAATTGACAACTTTACCCAACAAGACAATTTTAAACAGGTCGTCTAGGTTAGATCTAGACACCGGACCCAGATTAAATAGGGTTAAGATCTGAATCAAGAAAATCTCTGATACATATACAGGGCAGTTGTCCAAAATCTTCTGGGAAAATCTTGAAATTCAAACTCCAACCAATTCCAAAACAACAAGAGTTCTTGTTGGGATTATAATGAATCACAAGTCTACCACTATGCCCAGTTGAACAAGGCAAATAAACCATACAGCAAAGAAAGGTACACATCTCACAGTAACCAAACAAAGGCCAGCATTGACTAAGCAAAAAGGATCTTAACTGTGGCCTGATGACTTTTGTATGTGTAACTTTGGCTGCACGATCCAGGCCAGATGTTTTCTTCCTCTTCAGTAAACCTAAACACATTTGAAAAATTTGTGAGTACCCATAGAGACTGATATTGTTAACAAAACAGCTAAATCAATACTTTTAAGATGTTTATCACGTTTCAGGACAGGCATTGCACTTTTATCCTGCAAAAACGAATTAATTGTGTCAATATGTATACTGAACAGAATAACAAAATGTTAAAATCAGTATGCTAACTGTGGCCAGCATTACTGATACAAACCTTAATGATTGGGTCTCCAACCTCACCATTACCAAGCAGGCGCTGAGAATGCCAACCCTGCATAGCACGTGCTGCAGCATCCCTTCGGGCTCTACCTGAGCCCGATGATTGATTTCCACCTACCTGCAAACAAGCTATATAAAATAACTGACAGAAATTTCGCCTACCTCTCTGCAGATGCTTATCTCAGCTAGTTTAATAAGCAGAGAACAGATTTCCAACAAAAAAAAAAAGTCAAAATCACAATGTAATCCATAAGAAAGGCATACAAACATTTCATGGATAGTAAGCATTTAACCACAACATCAGCTCATCATACCAAAGATTGTCTCAGATAAACAATTCACACACTTGATTGTTTAACATATATTAAAACAGAAAACACTACAAATGGTCATACTTGCTAATCTCCCTCAGTTCAAGCAGCTTAGTTTACCAATGAGCATTAGATGATCATCATAAAATTCCTATCAAGTTTGGGCTATTCTGCCTACAACTTGTGCACTAATGGTATTTCTTACATACCTAAACTTCTTTATTTTTATAAAGTATAGGTAAAATTGGGTGTTTGAAGGGCGGGCCAATTTCTTATATTCCTAAACTTGGTTTTTGCTACCTTCTTACAGTAGCTTAACCTGTGGGACCAATAAGGTCTCCTACCTGCAAGCAAATCTTACAATTTCTGTGGAAGGCCCCAAATTGCCTTGGTCACTTCCACACCGAGTTATAAGGGGCTGGAAGATTGGGTTGAAAGTCAACCACAATAAGTTTTTGATCTTTGTAAAATTGTACCTCGATTCATACATTCAACACAAAAGACTGCATAAAGCCTTAAGGTGTACTGTAATCATGTCACCGCATAGCAAGATGATATAAAATTCACTTGTTGTTACAAGATCAAAAATCAAAACTCACCTGATGATCGGAAACCATAGTGTCTGGAAGCGAAGAAATCGGCACTTGGAGCTCACCTGTACGAATTTTATGTTTCTCATACTCAAGAAGTGCCTGCAATTTCAGGAGAAAAGGATATTGAGATGCAAGGAAAACAAAAAAAAATGGCTATTTAATATATCAAATACTTTCAAATCACTTATTCTTTTTGTCATTGATATGATGGAATTGCGGTATTTTGACCAACATGCAACCAGTCAAGACAGAATTCTAGTAACATTAGCAGACTGGAGCAAACCAAACTTCTCTTTGTGATGTTCATATTGGCATTTTTTTAATTTGAGAAGGTGATATCAGCATGGGTTAAGGGCATACTTGATATATTTATTAGCAATAATGTGAATAAGGTACATGCTACCTGGGCTAGCAATAGTCTAAGCCTCATACGGAATAAGAAGCACTTGATTTTTACAAGACATACAACAAGTTGGTGTATTTCAATTCCTGTTCTTAGGGGTTGTGGATGTATCTCTGTACATCTACTATGAGATTCTCCATTATCATCAATAAAAGGCCTTCAACCTGCTCTTGGAAAGAAGAAAAATTTCTCAGTAAAACAGGGGTGAAGGCTGAAAGAGAGGCATCTTATGGAGCTTTAAAATGGGACTCAAGCAGAAGGTATAAACCATAAGCAATTGCTTGATTGTAAAGCAATTGCTTTAAAATGGGATTCGCATTAGCCTTCTGATCTCTGCAACTTTCGCACTTTTCATAAACTTGGCAAAAAGAACTCTTTAACTTGGATTTTTTTTTTTTTTAAAAAAAAAAGATAAAAGAAGGTTGAGCAATGTGCTAGCATTTTGTTTCAATTTGACCAGAACCACTTGCAGCCCAGTTACATCAGAAACCAATATAAAAAACAGATACAAATTACCAAGTGCCACATCCATAGACGATATGGCACCTTTGAGTACAGTAAAATGTAAATGAAAAATAACAAACAGAAACAACTTATTTTTACTTCAATCTCATATCCAGAGGCAAAAGATGAAGTGAATTAGTTTAACAAAACTATATTACAGATCCAAGTAGTAATCCTCCAGTCTAAGCATTACCTTCTCGTAGAAAATTCGAAATGACCAAGATACAGTAGTACAGGTCCTGCATCAAAAATGATGGTCATCAAGGAATTGGTTGATCAATTCAACAGACTGAAACTAGAAATTATAGTGATTGCTACCATATTACCAGTTATCCATAGACTCAATGCATTTATAGAGTTGAAAAATGGATAAGAGTTACAGCAGCATTTTTAGGCATTACACAGCAAATATTTAGAAGTTAGCAACAAAATAATCAAGCTAAATTAAACTCTAACAACACAAAGAATGTTGTCAGTAACTAGTAATTCAATTAGCTGAGGGTGAAGGTTCTCCTTATGAGAAGGACAGCAATCAAGGGTAACATCGAAAGATGTTCCTCTAGTTAATAAATATAGATTAATAACAGATATGCTTCTAAGAGTGCAAAAGGATTTCCTCTTGAAAAAAAGTTAAAAGCAGGGATGGGGGGGATATCAAGATCACAAAGTACAAATAATGCAACTAGCAAATATAATTAATATGATGAATAAAAGTTAATAACAAGAGGCTCATTAGACATGTTTCAACTGACCCAAATTGGATCGTCAAACATGTTCTTTCATGTAATATTCCCAGTTGAATGTCCCATCATTATGGGTCCACTAGTTAAAATGGCTATAATAAGTGGCTCATTACTTTCAAAATTCCGCATCATGGTTCCAACAATCAAAGACCCATCAATATCAGGGAACCCCATGTACAATCTGATTGTGAGCAGTGGCTCCAAGAAATTACCTGTGTCACCTAAGTTCTTACCAAATTCCTATCTCAAGAAGACTTCAGCACATGACAAAAACTCAGAAAGCAATGGCCCATGAGTTCCTTGAGCCCATTATTACGTTTGACTGTCAGAGTTGCTCCCAAACATGCTCAAGAGATGGAATATCAGATTGAGTAGGCTTTTTATACAATTTCCAAGATAGCATCAAAAACTTGGAGATTGCATCTCCCAGATTTGATCTGGAAAGTGGAGTGTAAAGATCATTCAGCTAACCTACAATGTGTTTGGATTTAGAGATTCAGAGAGAAGAAAAGAGAAGAATAAGAGCCAAAGTCAAAATCCCTATTTCATTAAGAAAAAAAGAAGAGAAACTGCAAAACTGTCATTTGGACAGTTAAATAAGGAAAGAAGCAAACAGAAATGGAAGCACAGGTTTCTCCCCCGATCCACCTTTTTAATCTCTCCACAAGTTGACAGCTTAGGAGAGGAGAAATTTTTTGTCTCATGCCAGAAGTTCTCTTCTCTTGTTTCCCTTATTTTCTTCTCTCTTCCACCATATATCCAGACAAAGAAACAGAGGGGGACCAAGGGGGTGCCAGCAACAAAGGTATTCCTCTTGTCACCTGAAGAATAGGAACGGAATATGATTTTCCCCTCCTTTCCTTTTATTCTCTCTGTTCTGACTTCCTCCTAACAAGATGTGTCAAGTAGGGCTATGCTTGTAAAATTAAAATGTAGATGACAAAGCATAGATGCCCAGCTTAGGAATTGGTTAACTTCATAGAAACATGTCAATAATTGTCAAGTTTTGTCATTTCCCTGAAGATTTGGATTGAGCAATGAAGAAGCTGATTCCAAACAAATTAAGTTACTTTCTCATACATAAGCTTCGGTTTATTGTTCATTCAAGTTTAACAGCTTATTTTTATTCAAGAACAGCAGAAATATTATTGTTGATCTAAGCTATCAACAGCCCTCTTAGTAAGGAATCAAATTCGAAGCCTGAAACAACAGTTTTAAGTACTAGTTTCGGTCCCAATCCATTTGATTGTGTATTCAAGAACAGCAGAAATATTATGGTTGATCTAAGCTATCAACAGCCTCTCTTAGTAAGGAATCAAAATCAAAGCTTGAAACCACAGTTTTAAGTACTAGTTTCGATCCCCAAACAAATATTGAACCGGTACAAGACATACCAAGTGTCAGTGCATTACACTTCTTGTCATTGACCCTCAGTATGAAAAGTGTACCACGCAAAGGTTCCCACCCAGTAATGGTAAGGTCCACCTAGTACTAGGACAAAAAATGAATCAGATACGGATCACATACTGGTTTATCCATGTTAGTGTCCATATTTTCAATGAATATGAATACAGACATGGCTATTAAATGGATACTAAAATTAGTACATATTTGTTCGAAACAGCTCCAAATACAAATTGGATATTAACCATATCCATATTTGTTTTGAACAGATACAAATATAAGTCAGATATTATTTATATATGTATTTTTACCCTAATACAAATATAAGTTAGATTATTCAGATATAAATAGAATTATAATGGAATTCAATGATGAAAACTTGCAGTAATTATATAATTATAAAGGATGCAGAATTAACTATGTAGATCGCATACAAACACACAGATAACTAAGGACCTAAGGAATGGTTATTAAATCTACATAGAGACCGACCTAGTCAAGGATCCAAGTCACCAGTCTGACCTACTTTGTACCAAAAATATAAAATCAAAACTATCAGATAAAAATATGATACAAAATATTAACATTTTTTTCATCAAAATTATATATCCTAATTTGAATCCAGGTCTGGTCGAATAAAAATATTAACATTTATCGATTTTTTTTGTACCATTGTTGCTCTTTAATCATATCATACATAAAAATAATCATGAATTATCTATTCCCAAAGAGCTTGTAAGAAAAATTATATAAAAATATAGGAATACGAAGAAGCTATGAATATTTTTCAATAAGTATAACAATAAAGCTTCAAAAATATCATAAAGAATAAAATAAAAAATATTCATTTTCATTTTTATCAAAGAGAAAAGAATTTTTTTTAAAAAATAAAGATTAAATATGAAATATCATAATATACATCAAATGATTGTTTAACAACCTAAATACATGTGAATAGGTAAAATAAACTCCTTATATGGAGTCGGAATACATGTTGTAGCCACGCGGTTAACGGCTTGCCATTCAAACCAAAGATCACTGGTAAAATCCTGGGTTATACATTTTATTTTTGAGATCTTATAACCAAATCCAACAAAATCTATAAATAGATATCCTAGTTCGAATCTGTATCCAATCAGATATCAAAATTTCTATTCAAATCGAATTCAATACGGATACATAAATGGTTATGGTTAGGTTTTATCCAACCCAGCCAACAGACCGATCTGTTTTGACACTTCAAGCACTTGAAATAACTAAAGAGACTCGAATCAACAGTATTTCGACTAGAAATCTTGCTGAAGTTACTGTTTCATTTCACCAGTGATCCCCCCCACCCGCCGGCAAAAAAAAAACAGAAATCTTAAGTTTGATTGCCTATACTCTCCATTATACATCAAATTAGGTCGTGCGACCTTGATGCTGGCATCGGAGCGATCAGTGATCAGCCTCATTTGGGGAATTGAGAACTTGATAAAGTACTTGCATGCAAGACCATTATTCATTGGTAATGAGAGCAAAATCAATCCTAAAATGCTCATAGCAATTATATGATAAACAGCAGAATCATTAAAGAGAATTGGAAAAAAGATTTCTGTTTGAATGCTACAATGACAAAACTAAGAGGGATTTCAAGCAAACTCACATGATTCCCTCAGAAATGCAGGCTGCAAGTCATAACGTTCAATGGCATGAGAGAGAGAGAGAGGATGATGATGACTAATCTCTGCAGCTGAACATTCAACCACCCAAGCACTTAAAAGAAATGATGCATAGGGGATAACGGATAATATCACCAACATGGTATTACCTAATGTTCCCACAATAGCTTGAATAATATGCCCATTTTATAACTATTCTTATTGAATCATGTCCATTGATGATAAGTTTAATTGATAGAGCAAGCCCGATGGAAGCAGGGTGACATCCATGATGAGAACTAAAGAATTTGCACATCCAGTGGCAAAGCACTGAACATTGATCAAATGACAATATAATCATCGATCGATGCATGAGAAGAAATGGAACCAACTACCAATAAACCTTGAATAACAAATTGTTTGTTTTCAGATAAGTGTATAAATTAATAGAGAATTGCCTAGACAATCCAAATACTCACCACTAAGAATGGTGTGCATAAAGCTTCCTAACTAGCCAATCCCATAATTAATTTCTCTGTTAAACAATTCTAATAGGGGGAAATTGATAGGGGCAAACACCAAGAGAGCTTACATCTCTTCCTGTCAAACCTAAGCAAAGAAGGTCCCTTAGGAACTTACTTTGTTTGATTCTTTTTTATGAAGTGTTATAGTGACTATCTTTTGAAGAGAAGTATGAGTCAAATAGAAGCCTGCAACCTGAGATTAAGAAATATATGGTAAGGGATTATTTAAGTTCTAGACTAAGAATAAGGGAGTCATTTCTCTTGTTATATCACTATATGGAAAAATCATATGCTCCAAATTGCTTTTACTTCAATATTCAGTAAAGCCTTAGTGAGAAGATGTTTGAACCATCCACAGCATACTTTCTTCCTATATCAGGTTTAGGGACCTTAACTGAGACATATTTCCATTCAAAAATGCTATTAATTGATTCAGGCAAGACAAACCCATACCTGGAGTCTCAAGAAGCATATCTGGCTAGCCATAAAATGTCCAAGCTCCAAAAGTATTAGCACTTAAGAGTTAGCTAAAAGTTATAAACCCACATGATGCATCACTTAGATTCTGGTACTTTCAACGTATCCAGAAAAAGCAAACCCCCAACATTTTAGGATGCAGATCTCTTGAGCTACCCTAGCAAGACAAGCAGCATCCTTCCAACACCTAAGATTTTAATTCTTTTAGTAATTTGAACTTCAAAAGATGTCTTGATAATGTCGATACAAGCAATTGAACAATAATTGGAGGATAGTCCTCTCCTAGTCCCCTTCTATAAAGGAAAAGTGGTGGAACCCTGACAGCTAAGTATTTAAATTCCTAAATCATTGTGATAAGAGTTGGTCAAATTCTGCATTGTAATATATCTGCATCTCATCCTTATATTAATTTGAACCATATTTTGCAACATTACTGTTATTCATGTACAGACTATTTACAGATTGCACTATAACAGTGACACCATCAATTCAATATATTGTTTGATGTCCGTAATTTCCCCATTATTAAATGGAAAAAAGCTGGAGAAAGTAGCTTATGCTATCTTTTAGTCTCCTGAAAATTAATAATTGATGTTTATTACAGTTTAACTTTATGACAAAGGTAATGAATAGATGGTCCAAGTTAATCATTTTAACAACATCATTTGAAGAATGCAATATTTCTAATTAAAAAAAAAATCCAAAAACTGATCAAACAAAGGCAGCCCATCCTGGCATCTCTTAATCCAGCTATTTATTTGATTGGTTGGTTTAGTCGATAATTATATAAGAATTACATACAGAGATAAAAAGCAAAATAAAGGCAATCATTATTTATGGGAATTTTGAGGAGGGAGTGCAGGTACATGGAGAGGGAGTTATCTGCAGACTGCAGATTTGAACCAGGTTTGACTGTTCAGATAATTGTAAGTGTCTATGATCGGTAAACAATCACAGAATCTGATGAACATCGGACATGCAAGATTTAGAATTAACAGCACAAATCAAAACAAATTCATCAGAAAAGAACTTACTTTGGGGGCTTGAAAGACTCTCCCACCTGACGCCACAACTTGCACGATGTTACCTGAACAAAAAAAAAGAAAAAAAAGAAACATTCATATCACCCACATGGCTGCATGAAAGACTTCCAGATATTCTATTCTTGTCTATTGAATCACTATAAATAAAGATATTCATCCAATTCACAAAAATCAAGAGCACATGCCGATTAAAATTACATCACTCTACCTGGTCATAACCACCCAATCTAGTCACTGCCCTCCATAACCTGGTCCCAGCAAAGTGTCACAAAACTTGTTCGCGATAACAGCAAAGCAAAAATATTGAAAAAGATTGAAAGCCCAGCACTCACTTGAGACAATTCAACCCTTCTCCATAAAACTTGGGTGGCTTAAACTCCATGCTCCTCTCCCTGAAAAAATTTTCAAGCTCCTTCATGAATGCTGCCTGTTCTTCTTCTGTTCCAGAATCATCACCATCGAGGAAAGAGTTGAAAGTGTATGACTGATTAGAACCCTCCACACCAGCTAAGTACTCTCCACCTTCCTTTCCTGTTTCAGTGAGGCATCCGTAAATTCTTCAGAATGAGCTGCATTATTATCTGTTGCAGTAGATCTGCCCCCACTCTCCAACTGTACATTATCCAGCTTGCTCTCCTCGCCAGTCCTGATATCAGATGCCTCATGGTGATCTGAGGCCTCATCCTTCTCAATCAGAGGACCAGGATCCTCAGCAACATTTTTGAGGTCAGGCAGTATGACATTGCTTCTAGTAGTCTGTTCGACTGAAGCAGGTTCCCGAGAAGCTCCTGCAAAAGCTTCTGTTTGCAACTCAGAGTTCTGCCCCATAGGGTTCTCGATTAAAGGTGAGAAGTCCTCATCTTCAGCCACCTCGTCAATCTGCTCATCTTCCGAAAGTTCTGGCATTTCTTGGTCTGATGATTCAGTGCTATCCCTTGTCTCACTCATCTTGATAAACTAACTCTTCGAACTGATCAGAACTAGATAGCAGGACTGAACTCCACAGTTGATGAAAACTAGTTTAAGCTTCTCCGCGAAATTCCGAAGCAAAAAATGATTAAAAATCTTCGCCCGCACCTCTATTCGCTCTTGATCCTTCTCCTCGGCGCAGCACCGCTCTGATTCCCGCAAATCCAAGCAAAACTCTAAGTTCCTCTCTCAAGGAAATCACATAAATGGAAGCATACTCTTCAGAAGAGTCCCTCGAAACCACTTCTCTCTCGGGATTGCCGCAAAAACCCTAATTCCAACGACTAAAGAGAAAAGCTCCAACTTTTCTCAATCTTTTGAGGAAGGAGCCCGAAAGCGAAGCCTAATTCCTCTTTCTTCCTCGCACCCCGCTTGTAATACTAAATTTGCTCCAAACGATTCATGGTTTCAATCTCCCTTTTGATCGAAATGAAAGCCAGAAGTTCTCAAGAACGGAGAGAGAGAGAAAATCGCTTAAAAACCCTAACTTTCTGCAGCGAAGAAAGGGAAAACTTAGCTTCATTGAGACGCCGTTCCTTTTGGCGACCAGAAACCGCGAGGAGAGCCAGGGCTTGAACAATGGCTGGGATTCAGAACTCCAGGCGATTCCGGAGCGCGATTAGGGTTTCGATGGAGACCACTTCAAAAACCCCAACCCTAAATCCTTCGAGACTGAGCTAGGGAAAGGGACGGGATGGATCTCGGCACTCGAGCTTCTTGCCGGGAGGAGATTAAGATCCAATCACCGCCCGTGTCCTTACCCGGAAGTAAATACAGCTCCCGCTGAACCGGACATGGACCGGGCCCGGACTAGGGATGGCCGGTTCGGAATTATCACGTGGCATGCACATGATAGGTGCACTATATGTGGTAATCGAAGGCAAGGGACTCCAAGTCCAACGCACTTCTAGATTTTCCATTTTTTGTTATTAATATTTTCCCTATATATACATAATAATTTGCAAGTCCCACTCTTATATCATGCTGGTTTCACATATGGAGCTCCTAGTTTTATTTTTGCAGTATATCGTTTTTTCTTCTTTTTTAATATTTGCTGATGAAATGGCCACAAGATATCAACTGGCCAAGCTAATAAAGTCTTTATTGCATTTAACTAGAAAATAAATTAATTTAGAGTCAATAGATTAATTTATTTCTCACCATGATTTTTTTTAATCTTATATATAGTTACTTGAGTCGGTAATGCCGCTTCTTCTCCATTATCATCAATATTTTTGTATTGGATTTTTGAAAGAATGGTATTATATAAAATTACAAATAATGATGAGAACTCAAATACTATTATTCATTGCATAATATTAAATTGTACAAATAACCATATCATGATTTTTATTTTTCAAGTTGGAACAATGATTTGAATATTAAATTTTATTAATTTATATAGTCTGGATTATTTAATTGTTGCTTTGATAAATTATCAGACACAATGGAAGTATATCTTATTGAGTTTTTATGTGAAACAATCTAATCAAGTAAATCTCTTAATTTCTTGAAATATAATATTTAAGAAAAAAGCAAGTGATGGGATAGTTATATTATTTTACCATTTATTGAATATCAAAAAATATTGAATAAAGAATAAAAATATAAATGGGATAGGAACTATGTCTTTTGTTTTTATCTTGCTCTCATTGGATTGCTAGGTTTAAAATTATTTCATTCTTGCATATGCATTAGTATATACTTAAATAATAATAGAGATATATTGATAGGATATCAAGATAAAAAATAATAAAATTAAATCAAATATTGAAATTAAAATATAAGTAAGAAAATTACAAAGCAATGCCGTATAATGAAATTAGTTAATATAGAAAATATCTATTCCAGACATCATCCGATTCACCAATTCTATTTGGTAGAAAATAGTGAGTAGTTGAACCACAGGCCTCAACTAATGCCATCTATCCCTCATGTACTTTATCGATTCAAGACCGGCATGTAAAAGTAATGAGTTGAAAAATAACTAGAATAGATGTTTATAGTATTACATACTCCATTAATATTTGCTAAAATTATTATTGTATTTTCAAGTTTCCATCATAAGAAGAAGAGAAAAATAACAATGTAAGATTCTTGAGAGAGAAAAAAGATCTTGATTATTTCTAGTCAAGATAAATAATTTGTAAGGAAATATTAAAACCAATATATATGGAGGCGGTTGTGTATACATACATGCATGTATACATATAATCAAGCTGCATTCTAGTTTGATCTTATCATTGTAACCTAAGGATGAAAATAAAGGATGATGAGTGAAAATATCTATATTTTTATCCATATTTATTTAGGACATAGAATGAGAATATGGATATCAAACACATATTAAAATTGTACCCATATTCTTATAAATGAATATGGATATAAATCAAATATTATTCAAAATGCAAATCAAATGCATATGCAAAATTTGACAACAAATAATATTTTTTGAAGTAAAAGATAAAATATAATACTATATGATACAATTTAATATCTTGATAGTTTTATAGGAGGATGATAAGTACCTTACACGAAGAATTAATATAAGTACAAACTCTCTTCTTGGTCACAAAAATGTATGATCATCCATGTTAAACATTAAGCAAATCCCAAAGTATAATTAAAATAAATTATTTTAAACTAACTACTAGTATTTGGATATTTCAATTAAAGTATTCTAGTATCCAAATATCCAAATCTGAATAAC